>CAUYRT010051241.1:0-62114 GCA_963574885.1 Lepilemur ruficaudatus
TCCCTCCCTGGCCCATGGCCTCCCAACCGGTGTCCCTGCTTCTCTTCTCGTCCTCACCATCCACTTGCCACACAGTACCCAGAATGACCCGCTAAAAACACAGCTCACGCCTGTAATCCTAGCACTCTGGGAGGCAGAGGCGGGTGGATCACTCAAGGTCAGGAGTTCAAAACCAGCCTGAGCAAGAGCGAGACCCCGTCTCTACTAAAAAAAATAGAAACAAATTAATTGGCCAACTAAAAATATACAGAAAATATTAGCCGGGCATGGTTGCGCATGCTTGTAGTCCCAGCTACTCGGGAGGCTGAGACAGAAGGATTGCTTAAGCCCAGGAGTTTGAGGTTGCTGTGAGCAAGGCTGATGCCACGGCACTCTAGCCTGGGCAACACAGTGAGACTCTGTCTCAAAAAAAAAAAAAAACCACAGCTCAGATCATGTCCTCCCCTGCCTGACGCCCCTCAATGGCATCCCATTCAAACTCCTATCCAGGGTCAGTCAGGATATCCTGTGTTCATCCATGTGTAGCGACACCTGTTTCTGTCGATCTTAAGAAAAAAAGGGCTCTGCTGGGGATGTTGGGCCCTCAAACTGATGACAGGAGACTCTTGATGTGAAAAGCAGGTGAGAAGCATCTTTTGGCAGGAACAGCCTGGGCACAACACGCCCAAGGCATCCCCTGTCATCACCGAGAGGGAGCCTGACTTTCTTTCCGTCATTGGCCACTTGAAACTCAAAGGTCAGGGCAGGAGTGAGCAGTTGGCCAAGCCAGGTCATGTGCCAAATGCTAGCTGAGAGAGAGAGAGAGAGAGAGAGAGAAATGAACCTGTCTCTCTGGCTTCCCTCTTTCTGCCCCCAAATGGGAGGAAGGGTGGCTGCTGGCAGTCAAAGCATGATAAATGTCCTCAGGTGGCCTTCAGGGTCTTGTGTGATCGTGTCTCTCCTCCTCCCCCGAGCTCGTCCACCTACCCCAGCCCGGGCTCACTCCATGCCATGCTGAAGTGTCATCTGGAACACAACCGAACTCTCTCTCGTCTGCACAGTCTCCGACCAAGCTGCCCCTGACAAAGGAGCAATGCCCACGACCCTGGCTGTCCACAGTCCTCTCTTGCTCCCTCCCCGTTTCCCGCTGGAGGGGTGGGAGACCTAACCCACGTCCCATAGGGGCCAGGCCATGCTCCAGTCAGCTGTGTGGGGTGACACTAAGCCAGCCTCCACAGCCAGCATGTGTGTGGACCCTGAGCGTTGTCAGGGCAGCTTAGGGCTCTGGCTACTCCCCTTGGGGAAACATCCTCTAGTGCCAGCTGCACCACCCCCAGGTCTGGAATTTGCAAGGGGGGCTTCTCCCAGATGCTGGCTCATTGTTAGTGGATGTGGACATCCTGTCCCTCTGTGTCCCATCTCCCGAATGTGTCCCCTCCTGCCTCCCCCACCTCCTTTGCCACCAACAGCTGCAAAATTTCAGTAGCGTGCATAAAAGACAGGTGCTTGTCTTTGGCTTTATTCTTTTAAGAAGAAAAACAATGAAGAGACAAACCCTGCATTCCGAGGAAATGTCACATCAGCGAGTTGAAAAGCAGAGATGAAAGCAGGAAGGCCAGGTGGGGCCTGTCACATGCGCTCTGACAGCGGCAGGGTGGTGACAGTGGGGGGTGAGGAGATGTGACATCAGCACCCGTGCTGGGGGCCTGAGTGCCCTCCCTGTGGCCCCCTTGACGCTGCTAGCCCCTGGGCTCTCATAGCCTCACTTCCTCTAGCAATACAGTGTGGTCTGGGGGAGATCTCTTGCTTCAGCCACTCCTACCACCAAATTATGGCTAAGTCCCCCACCCCACCTGTCATGCAGGAGAGTGCCCCCTGATGGTGGCCTCAGTGAGTTGGGCCATGAAGTGATGGCCTCCTTGGCTCCCCACAACTGGCTCCTCCATCTGGACCTCCTGGAGGGGAAGCACCCCCCCAACTTAGCTCCAAGGGGGTGGACTGCATTCCTGTCCCCCAGGGTACTGACACTTAGCGCCCTGGTCAGCAACGTTCAACCTAGGATCTGCTGGATGCAGGAGGGTTCCAGCTGGCTAAGTACGCAGGGGAAGGGAAAGGACAGAGAGGGAGATGGCTGGGGTCTGTGAGGAGGGGCCTGTCGGGGGGGCTACTCAGTGCCAGGCTGTGAGATGGGGTGTGAGGGAGGAACAGGGAACAGAAACCCAGACAGGCAGCGAGCAGGACGGAGTGGGCTCCCCTGGGAGGAGAGGGGAGGCTGTGGGTACTGTCCATGGTACCTGAGCTGGACCTAGACCTGAAGGAGCCATGCAGAACCTCAGGGAAGGCAGCTTCTGGGGTGGAGGGTGAAGGAAAGCCCTGCTGCCCACTCTGCGTGGCTAACGCTACACCTAGACTCTGGCCTCTCATGAGCTGTCTTCTCCCTGAGCAGCATCTGCCCGTGTGGTTCTGTGTGGCACCTCCACACATTAAGCTGGCTGGGAGAGTCTTTTAGGACAAACTGGGCCTTCTCCTTGGCACAGCGTGGGGCCTGTCATCAGGAGCTTTGAGGAAAAACAGTCAGGGGACAAACTGGACCCCCACATAGACCTGACAAGACCAGTGGCCGGGGGAAGGAGAGCTGGACTTGTCTTTTCAGGCTACCCCTCCCTTGAGAGCTCATAGCAGGCCCTGCCCCCCCAGCAGGAAGCCACAGCTAAGCCGGCCCACACTCCTCTCTCCATCTTCCTGAATCTCTTATTTTCCTGGGTGCCCTTGAATGAGGGGTAATCATTCCAGGGGGTGTTTTGCTGCCCTTAGGGAAAGGGAAGTATGTCCAAGTCTATCTGTTTAGATTATTCAGCCCTCCAAGTTTCAAAGCTGCATGAAGGAGTGCCCCAGAGTGGCCAGGGACATCAGCACCACAGACAGCGCACTGCGGTCCAAGCGGCCACCAGGTGCCTACAGGCATGCAGCTGGGAAGGGGGTGCTCTAGGCCTAAGAAGCCCCCATTCTCGAGACCCTGGGAGCATGTCCCTTCCACTGCAGCTTGAAGGGACATCGCATAAGGAATGTCACCGCTGGGCCCAGTTGCCTGGTGATCAACCATTCTCAGTGCCCTGCATGGAAAGGCAATTAAAGCAAGAATTAAAGAGCCATTGCATCATTTAAAATCCAATAACACGGCTGGCCTGAAATGTGTCCTCAGTCTCTGGGGAGGGTGGAGGTGGGGTGTGGGAGGTGCTGAGGGCAGAGGGATGCGACAACGAGGGAAGAGGGAGACAGAAAGGGAGAAAGGATGGCACAGGCTTGGAGGTTTCTGAGGCTGCATGCCTTCCCACCATGTGGCTAAAGTCTGCCCATCTGCCCCCTCTCGCGAGCCCTCCCGTGACTCTGGCCTTATGGATGTTCTCTTCTGGGGAGTCCTTCAGAGCTTGCTGCCCATGCTAAGTGCCATCTCGTGGCATTCAGCATCGATTCCTGGCTGTTCCTCTTTCCCTCTCAGGCAGAGCAAGTGCACCTGCAGGGCAGGCCGTGCTTACATCACCTGCGTGCACATCACCGGCCCCGAGCCTGGCTGAACACTGGGTGGGTCATTGTTAACTGCTCAGTGATGGGTTCGCTGGCTGCAGCTTTTACATACTGCCCTGAACTAGGCATGGTCCAACCCTGCCTGGCATTCCCTCTCCACAGCCCAGCAAGGCTGTGCCCCAGTGAGGACCACAAAACTTGTGATCCTCATGAGTCCGTGTTTTAAACCCAAGACAAACCTGGCCATTCCCCCTTTCGTTTCCAGTGTCTAGAAAGGGTTCCTGCACATCCCTTTGTGTAAAAGCTCGGAATTTGCTTCTTACTCCTCAGAGAGCCAGAGAATTTCTAATCTACTAAGATGACGTTAACCCTTTTCACATCAAATAAAGCCCTCCTGCAGGTAATCTTCCTGTCACAAGCTGACTGCCTTGATGTGACTTGGAAGGGAGTAGGGATACTCCAATCCCTTTCATTTTCCACCCTTCTTAGTAAAATCTGAAACCAGGAGGATTCCAGTTTGATTGGAGCTGTTCTTGCAATTTATGCCTCCTATCCCTTGAGGGCTTACACGTGTCTATTTTAAATAAATTCCCCCTTTTTTCTCTCCTTTTTACAAAGAACAACTGCAAATCTTCTCTGAGGAGAGCTTTTCTTTGGGGTGGAATTCAGTTCTGACAGTCAAACATTCATAAGACTGTGCCCTGGGTGAATAATGATTAAATGAATTATCTCTGTGATGGGGTCTTGCCTGGGAGCTGCAGATACTCTCTCAAAGTCCTGCGGTGTTTTGGCTGTAGTTTCCTAATAACTTGGCTGCTTTTTCAAGAAAAATCTTATTCTAAAAGGTGAGAAGGAAGAAATGGAATGGATGCTGTCGGGGGAGGGAAGGGTGAGCTCTAACGCCCCCTGTCTTCGGAACTGCTCTGGGCAGCTCTTGTCTTAGATCTAGGCGAGGTCGCTGAGGCCTGCCACTATCTAGACTGCTTTCTCCAGACTCATCCTGCCTACGCCCTGCATGCTGTGGTGTGAACACAAGACCGTGCCTCTGGCTCCACCATATGATCTTGCCTGAGGTTTTTAGGATCTGCCCACTCAGTGCATGTTTCAGCTAGAGACGGCACAGCAGAGAGCACAGGGATGAGAGACTGAGCAGCACGCTCACTCGTGGTGGCAGACCAGGCCTCCGCACAGCCTAAGAAAGGACGGGGGCTGGAGGTCCCCAACAAATTGGATCTGTGAATGGCCCCCGAGCACCAGACCTGACCAGAATTTCTGGGTGAACTCACCCTCCTCACCAGCCTCCCACACTTCCCCTGTCCCCACCCAGCCACCCAGCCCTGGCCCTGGACCCCAGAGAAAGCAGGTCCCTCCCCCTTCCCCTGCCACTCCAGAGTGAGCTGGTGGAAGGAGGCCCCAGTGATCGCCACCCACAGCCGTCACCAGCAGAGACTGCATGTGGCCTGCTGCTTCTGTTTGCAGCCACTGGCAGCCCCCCAAATCCAAAAGCCATCAGCCCAACAGATGTGAAGAAGTCAATGGCTGAGGTTGCTGACGCAATGGAAGAGAAAAAGTCTGGACAGAGAGCACCTTTCACCTGAATCCACCCTGGATAAGGCTGACATTTGAAGCAATTTTGGCTTCCATTCCCAGGTGTCAAACCTCTACCAAGACTTCTTTCCTTCTTAAAGATGAAAGTGCAAACTTTTCCCAACCACGGACTTCCTTAATCATTTATGAAAATGTGTCAGCTGTCCCTGCCTCCTTGTTCTAGTGCCTGGAGCCCTCGGGTCAGGGAGCCAGGAGCTGCCTGCCCTGCAAGGCTTTGGCTTACAAGAGGCCAACCCTTCCTTAGAATTAATTCGTCACATCCAAAGCCATCTGCTTTCTCTTCACACACATCCATCATCTCCATAAAAATATAAGTATATATATTTAAAATTCAATTAAAAGGAGATCTGATATCACACACTCAATTCACAGAAGGAACAGAAAAAAAAAACCAAATCCACAGTAGTGCAGCCCACAGACCGTGCTCTTAGCACCCACACCCTGGCCCTGGCCCTGGAAAAAAAGTTATGTGACCTCTTCTTGAAGTTTTATAGCAGCAGCTTTTGTGATAAACCCCCATAAATAGAAAGGAAACCCAGAAGCAATTTGGTGATGGGGACATTTCTGGGAGTATTTGAACCACCCGGAGAAACATTGACCGGGAAGTTGGCAGGGAAGCCATTGTAAAACCCAGCCGAGTGCCCGTGTTGTGTGCACACTGTCAATAGTCCACGCGGCTGAACTGAAAAGGAAAGCATTTTATCGGATTGTTTTGGGTCCAGGTTGTTGGTGCGCATTGAGTAGACTCCACAGGAAATTGGAGATGCAGGAATGTTAATTTGAGTAGCAGATGTAACACAAACAAGAAGGTTGGCAAATTGGAAGCTAATTCTGGATGGCCCCGCCGTGGGCCTGTGTTTTCCTCTCCATTTGCACTGTCTGTACCATGGGGCTCTCCGTGTATGGTTTCTGCTGTGTATCATTTCTCAACAAATCATTTGTGATTTCTGATAAAAGACCCTGAGCCATAGAAGGAAAAGAATATAAATACCCCACAGGTCACCAAAGCCTTTGTCCCCCGGGCCGGGACACAGTCATTGCCCAAAATACATCTCTCAGTGCTTTGCTTGACCTAGTTTTAAATGTCGTCAGCATCAACTCGTGTTGTTGCTCACGAGTGCAGTCGCACACTTCCGGCCTCTGTAAGGGACATCAGGGACTTTAAACACAGGGCTTAGGAACAGCTCTTTCTCCTGGGCCCCTCCTTCCCGAGGTTGGTTCTCTGCCTCTCCTTGGCCCTCGCTCACCATGAGCAACGCACATTTAATTCTTACCGTGTTCTGGGCAAGCCAGCCTTTTGAAACCTTTCATTTGTCATTTTTATTCCTTCAGCTGTGGCACTCCCAGAAATCCCTGGGCTATTTCAGCTCATCTGAACTGTGCCTTCCTCTGCCTGTCCAAGGGAGCCATCTGGAAAACGGCTATGTCCGAGGACCCCCACCCCTGGGGCCCCCAGTTGCAGCCTGCCTTCTCTGCTGGCCCCTCTCGCCCACCCACATCCCCCATCCTGTGTCCTCGGGGCCTTGGTGACATATGTCCAGCAGCTCACCTGGCTGTTTCCAGTGCATAGTTCTAACCTCCCGATGTCTTCTTGTATTAGATCTCTGTCCTCCCTGATGTTTGCTACATCTCCAATTTAGTATCATCTGCAAATTTAATTAACATGCCGTTGCCTCCCTGTTCCAGGCCATTAATGAAGACATGATGGCAGTACCCAGCAAACAATATTTTCAAGGTCGTGAGGAGAGGAGAGCGACACTGCTAATACCTCTGCCCAACAGGAGGAAGGAGGCCGTCACGTGCCCACGTGTGGTTTTGAGCCGTCTCCTCTGAGTTTTGTGAACTTCCTTTCCCACACTCAGGTTAGGTCTTCACGCCTCCCTCTTTCTCAGCTGCGGCACATCTATGGCAGTTCCCATTTGGAAATGGAAGAACACCAGGTTATGCCTTCCTTTTATTTTTGTCCAGTTTCTAGCTGGAGAAACAGCCACTAATTGAGCATTTGTAGGCAGAGCCGATGTACATGGTAAAGACGAAGTAGTCATTATTAGGCTGGTCACCCCCCCAGCTCTGCGTTTCTAAAGCACTGACTGTGGCCGTGGAAAACACCCCTGGAGAACCCAGGCATGTGGCAAAGAGGGGAGAGAAGACATACGCCTGGTGACATGGTTCCTCAAGGGCTGACCCTTCACAAGATCTGCAGCCCGTAGGGACCGGTGGGGAGGCCGCCTCATCCCAGCAGCTGAGACCCCAGAGCCTCCCATTAGTTTACCCTCCTCTCTTGCATTCCAAGGAGTAGCTCATGGTCCACCCTGGTTTGCCTTTCGTCCACACCAAACTGCAGAGGCCATGCTGTAGTGTTGCAGGTTCCTTGGGTCAGAAACACTGAATCACGGGAGAGATCCAGCACGGTGCTGTTCACGCCCAGAAAATTGATCCTGGCTTATTTACTGTTTCCACACTTCCCTTCTCCCCGGCCCTCACTACAGACCTGTCTCAGGTTTGGAGGCTCCTGATCATTTCTCAGACAGTGTCTTAAAGGCTTCTCTGGAGCAGAGCCCAGACTGGCCCAGCAGGGCACGGCTTCCAGGGCCTGAGTGTGGTGGGGGAGGGGGCGAGGCCTAAGGAAGGGGCCTCAAATGTCTCCTTGTGCTCAGTGGACAGGCCTGGTCCACTGTCTGCAGCCCTCCTCCCAGTCCACATCTGGCTCCTCCAAACCTAAGGATACACGGGAACAACCTGCACTTGTCCCAGCTGGTCAGCTCAGACTGCGTCACGCTCAGACACCTTGCAGGGGTGAACAAGGAGCGAGTAGCAGGTTCGTGGAATTTGTGTTGTGCCTTCCCCAGCTAGAGACACTCATACTCTCACTCACCAAAGGTTGAAAGGCAGAAAGGCATAGGGCGAAAAGCTTGATTCTGAAGCCAGACACTCTGCGTCTGAATCCTGGCACAGCCATTGTAATAGATGTGACCTTGGACCGGTTGTCTCACCTCAGTTTCCCCACGTGCAGTATCCATGGGAATACTGACCACCCGATGTGGTGTGGTACCGAAAGAGTGGTGGGTGAGCTGTGTGGCCGCTGTTCCCCACTCCGGACTCTGATGAGGTCAGGGGCCAGCGCACATTTTCCATAAAGGTCCAGATAAGAAATATTCTCAGCACTGTGGGCCATAAGGTCTCTGTCGCAACTATTTAACTCTGCTATTGGAGCCCCAGAGCATCCATGGGCAGCACGTAAATGAACGAGAGGAGCTCCATCCCAGCGAAACTGTGTTTATGGATGTGGAAATTAAATTTGCATATCACTAAATATTATTCTTTTGATATTTTTAATTATTAAAAAATGTAAAATCTATCCTTAGCTCACAGGATGTATAAAAACAGGTGGTGGGCCGGATTTGGCCCCAGGCGCTCTTTTGCCTGCCCGGTCTAGGCATGAGAAATGCAGGTGTTAACGCCCCACTCTAGCAGCCCTCGGTGCAGATGGCGCCTCACGGAGCTTTCCGGAGCCTCAGGAGTTGGCAGGCCGCTTCACAACCCTTGAGCAACTTGTCCCCCACCCAGACTTCAAAGCCCCTCTTGACACGGGCAGCGAAACTCCAATGAGGCCCAAGGTTAAGGGATGCAACTCAGCTGCAAGCCCCGGCACTTCGAGCTCTAATTCCTCTGAGATGAATCTCAAAGACTTTGGAGCCACACTGCACATGTGACAACAGTCACCGGTGCAGTGCGCAGGAGGAGCGAAGTGGATCAGAGCGCCGTGCCGCACACACAGGCCCTGCCGGCGGGAGGCCAGGATGCCGAGCTGCCGTCTGTTCTCATTAAGCCTTGCTGCGCAGGGTGTTCAGAGGTTATCTGTGTTGGGCTGAAGCACTGCAAACATTTGTTCCTTTCTGAGGGGAGAAGCCAGGGCAGACCAAAGGACCGGCAGGGTGGGGTCTCCTGGGCAAGAAGCAGCCCCCGTCTGCATGTTTGGGGCAGCCTCCCTGGAAGGTGCCATCAGCCGCTGCTCACCCAGACTGTTCCCCGCCTCAGCCTCCCTGCTCCCACACCGGCAGCCCACCATCGAGTGATCTTCCAGCATGATGTTTTTGTCACATCATCCCCTTCAAGGTGTCATGAGGACCCTGCTACTGCCCCGTCACATCTAAATGCTTCTGCTTGGATCCTGAGAGCCCCACGATCAGACCCCACTGAGCCACTCCCAGCTCCCACAGGGGGCCTCCTGTGACACCCCATCCTCCGTGCCATCTGCGCCCCATGTCCCCAGCTCCCCCACCCTCCGCTGCACCTGACCATGTCCAGCCTTGACCCTTGGATGGGGAGACCTGGTGGTGGGGTCACAGATGAGCTATCTCACTGTGCCTCTGTCTCTTTGTCTGTTCAATGGCACTGTTAACAGGAGAGCGCTGATAAATGGGGAAACAGAGGCAGCAACCCCGTAGGGTTGCCAAGTTTGGTTAGGACATGTGTGTCGAGCGCTCCCTGAGCAATGCTGTGTTCTGGAAATGGCACCGGCTGCAGCAGTAGCAGCGAGCGGGTCTGACTTCAGATCACATTCACTTCTTCCCTCTTCCCTCCCCGAATCTTTCAACTTACTGTTCGACTCACGTGATCACCATAAACCTTTCCCGGTAGGCGTCCAGTGTCCCGGTTTAGGCTACAAATGTGCAGACGGCCCTGCCGCCGCCCTCACGCGTTTCCTTGGCCCCCTTGCGCACCCCTGGGTCGTTTTCTTTTCATTAGTCGATGGAAACGCTGCCACATTGTCCTGAACGCTTTCTCTCGTGAGGAGCTTCAGGGCAAGACGGAAGAGAAGTTATCTTTCTAATACAGAGCTCTGACAGGCTTACAGAGAATCTAATCACTGAAGAGCTGGCCGGGAGACGCTACACAATGTCATAAATTTAAGGAACAAAAAGGAAAAGGCTTTCGTGAAAATGACCCTCTGAGTGGTAGCAGAGTTCTCAGTGGAGAGGGGAATGCCTCCTGGGCGGGGCTGGCTCTGCTGGTCCCTGACTTGCTTGCTCAGAGGCCTTCCAGGAAAGCCCTGGAAGCCTGTAGCGTGGTTTCTGTGAGCTTCAAGAATCCAGACTCCCCCACCGAGGGCTCCCAAAGGTGTGGCCAAAGGTTAATGAGGTCCAAGGGGAGCTCCAAGAGACGGGAGGTATATAAGGGCCAGTCAGACCAGCCGGACACAGGAGGACAAGCAGAGAGACTCCTCCAGGCCCACACCGCACGCCCACGCTGTAAGTAGCCATCGCAGAAAGCGTTGGGGTGGGGGGAGGTTATCAGCACGGGTCCTGATGCAGAACCACGCAGCAAGCCGGAGCCAGCCCAGCCCAGAGCTCTCTGGGGCGAAACTGTGTCCCTCTGCCACCTCTGATACCCAGCTAGGCTTCAGACTGAGCGCCCGAGCTAATTCCCAAGGGAACAGGGGAATCAGTTAAAGTTGCAGAGTGAGCAGAAATAGGGCTGAGGCTTATTTTTTTTATTTATTGATTTTTTTTTTTTTTTGAGACAGAGTCTCGCTCTGTTGCCTGGGCTAGCATGTCATGGCGTCAGCCTAGCTCACAGCAACCTCCAACTCCTGGGCTCTAGCAATCCTCCTGCCTCAGCCTCCCGAGTAGCTGGGACTACAGGCACACACCACCACACCTGGCTAATTTGTTTTCTATTTTTAGTAGAGACAGGGTCTCGCTCTTGCTGAGGCTGGTCTCAAACTCCTGACCTCCAGCAATCCTCCAGCCTCAGCCACTCAGAGTGCTAGCGTTATAGGCATGAGCCACTGTGCCTGGCCAAGGGCTGAGGCTTAGAGGCGGGAGGGAGGCAGGTGGTACAATCCCTGCAAAGCAGAGGCTGTGTGCGAGGGTCTGGCACACCGACGGCAGGCCAGGAAGCCAACCAGAGCTCAGCGGGATGCCGGGCCCCACTTGGCAGGCCCCTCGGCCCTGGAAAGTTCAGAAACAGCAGGTCCCAAGGGGGATCCCATTGGAAGGCAAGACCAGCCTGGCTGGCACCGCTACGGTGCAGGGAGGTGGCTCCCTCCAGCACAGCTGAGCACCTGCGGGCTGAGGCCCAGCTCTGGTGGTGGGAAAGGGAGTTTGGCCCCTCGCTATCCAGTAGAAAGCTGCCTCTCCCACGCCCAGCTCGCCAGAACGCAAATGAACCTAGGTGACATGCCGACTGCCGACTGTATCAAGAAAATGAGCAGCAATTGGATTTTGCCTTTTTTTATTTTAAGTTTTTATTGATTCTTATGGAGTGAATTAAATACAAACACCAGAATGAAAAGGGATCTATAGCATCTCCGTGAAGGAAATGGGATGCCATAAATGTGACATCCGTCTCCGCTGGGCGGAAAACGGGCCCCAGAGACTCTGCAGGGAAAGGACAGGAAGGAGGGGAGAACAGTGCCGGGCTCACCCGCCCCACCCATCCTCCGTTCTGCACAGGGCCTTGGCTTCCCGGGTGGTCTTAGGCGAACAGGTAGTCCTTCCAACCCGCTGGGAATTTGTATGCGACTTGGGTGGGGAGACTCTGGCTGCCTGAGCTCTTGTGTTCTTGCTTATGGAGTTTGAACAAAATGGAGAGAGAAAGCAGGAAGCGGTAGGAAGAGAGTGGGTGAGGCGGAAAAAGCAGGGATGGCAAGGAGGCAGAAGGCTTGTCGTGCTTGGTAGAAGGGGTTTCAGACAGCTGAAAAGACAGGCCCTGGCTGAGAGGCAGGAGGCAAGCTCACAGCTGGGGAGGTTCTCTTCAAAGGGAGAGCTGGGCTGGGACCTGCAGAGAAGCCGTGAGAAGCCAGCCCAGAGCACAGCCTTCTCCTACCCACAGAATCCAGGCTGCCCGAGGGCTGAGAGAGCTCTTTATCTGAAGCCCTGTAACTGCCTCCACCCCATCACTACTGCACGGAGGCCGCCCTAGTCTCCCTGCCTGCTCTGGAGACCTGGCCCCTGCACTCAGCAGTCCACCTACAGCAGGAACGGTGGTGCCCAAGATGCACTCAACAGGCCCAACCCCTTCGACACCCTCCTCCTTCTTCTGGGCAAAAGCAATGTGAACTTGGGTAGTGGGACACGTGCCAGGCCTCAGAAGGCCAGGGCTCCAGCTTCTGCTGCCTTTGAGTGGAGTCAACTGAGGCTGGCACCCAGCCAGGTGGTGCCCCCCCCCAGGACCACCCTATCCCTGCCCAAAGTCTGCCCCACAGACCCTCCTTCTCAAGCCTGCAGTCACTGCACCAACATGCTCCCGGGCAGGACCTGAGCCCTGCAACCGCCCCACAGTCTGCCATCCTGCCAGCCATCCCAGACACACCCACACGTGCCAGCGCCCCAGGTACTCGCCATGTCCCAGAGTATCGGCGGGCTGGTGGAGAGAAGGCCTCCAGCCTATTGTTTCTGGACAGCGGCCAGTAGGCAGCTAGACACACTTGGGGTTGGGGAGGGGCTTGTTCCGGAGCCAGCGCTAGCCCTATGGTGTGGGGGCTCTAGGAGGAAGTGCCACACTACATTTTCCATCTGCTCTTCCTCCACATGGGCAGAGGGTCTCAGAATTTTCCCTCTACAGACCCAGGGTCTTGGGCACCGGAAGCCTTGGGCACCACTGTTCCTGCTGTAGGTGGACTGCTGAGTGCAGGGGCCAGGTCTCCAGAGCAGGCAGGGAGACTAGGGCGGCCTCCGTGCAGTAGTGATGGGGTGGAGGCAGTTACAGGGTCTTGGCCTGGTGCTTCCAGGTAGAGCCCTGGTCATCTGGGCCTTGGTCTATCCCTTTCATCATTCTAATTGGCGTATGGAACAGGGAGGTCTCCCTGGGTCTTGGAGAGTGATTCTGTTGAGAATCTAGGAGATCTTTCTCTGAGAGATGAGGTTCCTTCTGCATTATGAGCCCAGCTGTCACCAGAAGACCTCTCCTGTAACAAAAAGAAGGGCTGACGAGTGGAATGGTTCTTCCTTGGTGCGTGGTGGGCGTCTGGGTGGCCTCTCCCAGGAGTTTGGTCGGCTGTCACAGCTCTGGGGCAGGGAGGGTGCTCAGAGCTCATCTGGTAAAGCCCTGATACTAGACCCAAGTCCAGAGAGGCCAAGGTCTTGCTCAAGATCACACAGCTGTAGGTGGGGCATGAACCAGAGCTGAGGGCTCCTGCCTCCAATGCTGCAGTCCCCCACTGTGCCCTAAGCCTGGTGACAAGAGCTCCTTGTTATTGTCCAGCTCCAAGATGGTGTCCCACAAGGCTGTAGCTGCCCTGCTGGTGGTGCATGCAGCTGCCATGCTGGCCTCCCAGACGGAAGCCTTTATCCCCATCTTCACCTACAGCGAACTCCAGAGGATGCAGGTAAGAGACCCCCACTGCCCACCTTGCCGACATGGCTGGGGTAACTCACAGTCCCACTCAACCCTAAAGTGGTTGGTGACTCTGAAGCATGCATGCTCCTTTGGTAAGCCCATGTTAATTACCTATGCCAGTGACATGAAAGAGAGCGCAAAGAACCAGGACCCAAGACCCCCTGGGCTCCAGCCGTCACTCTGGCCACCTCCACTCCTTCACCAGCATCACTCAGAGCTGTCAGTGGCAGCATCTTGCTCACCCCTGCCCACCCTTTGGAGAAAATTTTAAATTAACAAGCTGATGAATATTTACTGAGTTTCTCTGCAGTACAAGGGGCCACCCTGGGTGATGGGCCAGAGCATGCACGGAAACCTCAGCCCCTCCCCATCTTCAAGGAGCAGGCTAGGGTGCCACGACACAAACAAATGAAAAATTAACAGTCAAGACAAAGAGAGATGTCACAGCAGGACATGACGAATTGCCCCCTAAGTGATGCTGATGGTGAGCGCTCAGGTTCAGAGGAGGAAGTCACTGGGGGCTGGAGCTTGTTTGGAAGCCTGCTGGAGAAAGGTGACACTCAGCGGGGGCCCTTGAGAGACCAGGAGTGAGGGGCCAATGGGAGCCAGAGCCTGGAGTGAGGACACAGGGCAGCATTCCATGTAGCGGTGGCAAAAGCCTCCTCTTTAGAGCCCAGAGCAAAGCAAGGCAGGCCTGCTGGAACTGAGCTGCTGGCTGTGTCTCCCTGGCACCTTCTCCTTTAGGCTTTAGGGGACACCGAGTGTCTGTGCAGACGTTTGTTTCCCTTTGACCCAAGGAGATGAAGAAATGGGACTGTCATGTCCCACCCGGCCTGAGACCCAGCCTGCAGTAGGGACCAGAGAGCGCATGAGTTAGCTGCCTGGGAGGCGGCAGGACCCGTGGCACAGCCGGCTGTATCTGCACGGTCGGGCTCCGCCTTCCCAGAGAGCAGGGCCCTCCTCAGAGGCTGAACCCCACCCCCTGCTTCAGGGGCAGACGCGGGGCCTGGGGGAGTGGCCTAGGCAGGCCCCACGCACCTCCCTCCACGCTGCCTCACTCTCCCCAGCAGAATCGCGTCTCTCCTGGGGCAGGCCCACAGCAGAACGCCAAGACTGCCACTAGAGAAACCAAAGGAATAGGGTGTGTCTGGTCTCTGTGCTCAGGAACCTGGCAAGCAGCGTGCCAGGCAAGATTGGGGCTGGACAGGCACAGTCAAGCTAAGTAGAATATGAACTGGCAAAATGGCAACCAAAGGACACTTTGCGTTAATCTGCTCCTTGATTTCGCTCCTCATAATTGCCAAGCACGGGGATTTTTACGAAGAAGCTGCAAACTCCTTCCTCCATAATTCATCCCTTGTCTTGCCTCTTATAAATCACCTCCCAGGGACTCTGAGTTTCCAGGCCACCCCACGGCGCCCTCGCAGGCGAGGTTGTCTTGCTACCTTTTTTATAGGCTTTCTGCTAAGAAGACACATTTTCACACTTAATATGCATGAAGCGTGGCCATAATTTTCAGCTTTTTAACTTAATTAACAGTAACAATCTGGGTGCAAGGAATGGGTTCTTCTTCAAGTTGGCCCATTGGTGGGCAACCTGAGGCCATCCTTAAGCCACTGGAAGTCTGAGACCCCTCCTGCGGGGGCGCCTGGGGAGGGTGTTCCTTCAGCCTGCCAGAGCTCTGTGCAGTTAGCACCCTGGGCGGACGGAGATGGGCGAGGGGCCGACTGGTGGGTTGAGGGAGGGCGGTTTCGTGCAATTTCATGCTCTGCCCCCAGGAAAGGGAGCGGAATAAAGGGCACAAGAAGTCCCTGAGTGTGTGGCAGAGGTCTGAGGAGCCAGGTCCTGTAGGCCCCATGAAGCCCGCGGAGGAAGAAGGAAACGAGGTGATCAAGGTGAGCACAGTGGAGACAATGGCGAGTTTCTCGCCCCCAGCCTGGCCAGGAGGCAGGGCCCATGAGCCACCATCAGCCAGGGGGTGTCCTACGATGCAGCCGTGAGCGAGACACCCAGGCAACGAGCGCCATCCTAGGAGGCAGAGACGGACACCAACAGTGGGGCACATTGATCATTTTAGGTACCAAATGAGGAAGGAGGACAGAGGGAGACTGTGTGGGGTTTGGGCACAGCTTTGCCCAGGGGAGCGATCAGGGAAGGCCTCTCAGAGGAGGTGATGTTCGATTTGAAACCTGAATGAAGAGAAGGAGCCACCTGTGCAAAGGACTGGAGCAAGGGCCTCCCAGAGGAAGGAACAGTGAGTGCAGCGGCCATCCTCAGGAGCACCTGCTGGGTTTCAGGCCCTGGTGGCAGGGGTGCTAAGAGAGGGCGAGAGGTGGGCAGTGCCTGGTGCGCCACCGTGGGTCCAAAGCAGGGAAACCACCGATCCGACTTTGGCCTGGGGCAGCACTAGTGGAGGCAGGAGAGCAGGCAGGAGGCAGGAGGCAGCCACGGTGCTGGGGAGAGGTGGCGAGCACCCTAGCCCCTCTGCTCCTGGACTGGAACCCAGGAGACAGCTGCTGGCCTCAACGCCCAGGACCCGAGTTAGGACATGTGGGCTGTCAGAGCCTTGAGTTTGTCCCATCCAGCTCTTAATTTGACACATTCATTTATTCAAATGATGAATAAATGAGTCCCTACTATGTACAAGGCACTGGGGATAGAGTAGTGAACAAAACAGACAAAATCCCTGCCCCTGTGATGCTCACGTTCCAGTGGGAAGGCAGTAACAGGATCCCAGGAGCAGGAAAAACCCGTAGACAAGGTACGCAGAGCGAGCCAGCTCTGTAGCACGGCCGGTGGTGACAGGGGCCATGGAGGGGACAAAGCAGGGCCCGGATAGGAGACGAGGAGGGCTGCAGTTTTAGACAGGGTGATAGTGCAGGCTTCACGAGGAGATGGGATTAGTGCAAGACCTGGAGAGAGCAAGGCAGTGAATCAGAAGGACGTCTGGGTGAAGAGCGCTCCAAGCAGAAGGAACAGCCAGTGCAAAGGCCCTGGAGCACGAGGGGGCCTGGTGCATTCAGGAGCAGTGAGGAGGCTGGAGAGGTTGGACCAGAGGGAGCCAGGAGGAGCTGGGGGAGGGCCAGACTGTGGACTTCACTCTGCTGAGGTGGGAGCCTGTGGGAGCTTTTGAGCAGAGGAGGGACATGATCTGATTTACATTTTAAAGGGGTCTCCCCAGCTGCTGTGCTGAGAACATACCGAAGGAATAAAAGCAGAATTAGGGAAAGCACTGAGGAGGCTGCTCTAGTATAAGGGAGGCAGAGAGAAAGAGAGAGAGAGGGAAAGGCTCAACTTGGGGTGGTCATGGTAGAGGCAGTGCAAAGTGGTTGGATTTAGAAATATTTTGGCAGTAAAAGCCCGTGGGATTTGCTGAAAGAATGGATATAGGATGTGAAGAAACAGAATAGTAAAAATTGACTCTAAGGGTGTTGGCTGGAATCGCTGGAAGGGTGGATTTGCCACTAACTGAGACAGTTTAAGTCTGGGGTTGGTTGCAGGTGGTTGGGAAGAAGATCAGGAGGTCAGACTGGACCTGTGAATTAGGAGATACTCTTGGGCATCCAGGTAGAGACAGTGCACAGACAGGTGGACATCCAAGTCTGGAGTTCAGGGGAGGTTAGGGCTGGAAGTGTAAATATGGGAGCCACCAGCGATTGGATGGAGTTTCAAGCCAGGACTGGGTGAACTACTGAAGGGCGCAGGTATGGATGGAGAAGGACAGGCCCCAGGCCTGCGTGTGGGCACCTCCCCGTGCAGCAGGGGCCTGGGGGCGGGAAGACTGGCATCCAGAGAGATCGAGGGCCTTGCTGAGGTCACACAACAGCAGCCAGGGCAGAGCCGGGCCGGACTCCTGCCTCCTCCCACTGGACACTCCGGCCACTGACCTGTCCCGGCTGGCAAGACACAGCCCAAACAGTGACCTCAGTGCTGTCCCTGCACTCAGCAGTGGGGCCCCTTTCCTGCCCACATCCACCCTGACCTCCTTGGGCTCACGAGGAGGGAACTGGGAGTGAGTCCTGCAGCCGGCAAGGGGGAGCTCCTCAGAATCACCCTCTAAATTCACCGGAGGCAGAGTTTGAGGCACTAACTCCACAGTTTCTGTGGGACATGACATACCCAGTGTCACTTTTGGGGGGAGGTTTTGGGAGAGGTACCCCTCATGCTGTTTCCATCTCCCTGGAACCATGACTCATGGGGTTGGGAGGTCCCTCTGGATTACCCAGTCCAGCCCCCCCCTTGTAAAGTGGGGACACGGAGGCCCCCACTGGGGAGAGGCAGAACTACAGCAAGGGGGTGGCACAGACAGGGTTCACACACTCTGAGCCCAGAGGGTCTAGAGGACGCATTCCCCACACCCAGGGTCCCGGGGGCGGGGGAGCAGGCGCTGGGACCCCTCCGTGGCAACTCTCCACAGAGGCAGGGTCTCCGAGTCTACCAGCTACTTTGTGCTGCAAGACCACTGAGCCAGACGCTCAGGCGTGACAGGGAAGTCAATCTGCACCTTGCGCTTCGCCTTGAGGCCGTGACAACCCCTCCTGGAGGAGCCTCCAGACAGGGAGAGAGACTTGGGGGTCATGGGCATAGGCCCTGAAGCCAGGCTGGTACTTACTACCTGTGCAGCCTTGAGCAAGTTACTCAACCTCTCTGTCCTCAGTTTCCTCATCTATAAAAATGGAAACTAATAGTCTCTACTATTAGGCTTTTGAGAGGCTTAATATACATAAAGCGCTTAGAATGACACCAGCACGTGGCAGGGCTCCTCGATGTTAGCTGTTATCATTGAGAACTCCACTGCCCCCCCATCCCAGCTTCCCCATTGGGGGAGGTGTGCTGATCTCCCCAGACTTGCAGGATCCAGCCCTCTGCTTACAACTGGGGGCAGGTGCCAGAATTCTCAGCCAGCCCTAGAGGCCAGATCCCTCCCGCCACCTGTAGGGCACCTGGGCCCCAGCGGCCCTCTCCACACCTCTCCCTTCTTGTTAACTCGGCCTTATTTCACAGCTGACTGCTCCTGTGGAAATTGGAATGAGGATGAACTCCAGGCAGCTGGAAAAGTACCGGGCCGCCCTGGAAGGGCTGCTGAGTGAGGAGCTGCTGTCCACCCAGAACGGTACTCGCAGGGCGGGGGTGTCTTCGTGGCCCACCAGGGGTTAATATTCCAGGAACAGCCTGAGCAGGGTTTGAGGGCGTGATTTGTTTTTCTACTTTGCACTTGAGAATGGCAGAGCTTTCTCCCCAGAGAGGAATCTAGCTCCGATGTCTGCAGGGAGCGGTGTCTCAGACCCGTTTCCCAGAGGCCCTTCTGGCAGAGGGCCACCACAAATCAACGGGGAGCCACCCAGCCCTTCCCTGCTCCAGATATTTCCATTCCCTCCCAAAATGCCACCAAGGCTGGGTGGCTGCTCTGAAGGAAACCCTGGTATGGTTTTCTTTTCCCCACTCGTTCTGCAAATCCAAGTCCTAAGCCCCATTTGGCCTTTCAAAGTTCAAGGTCTGCCTTGTGCAAAGCTAGATCTCCTCTGACAAATAGCCACTAATTACTTCTCATAGTCCCCAGGAGGAGAGGAGAGAGACACTGAGAAAGTGTCAGAGATGGAGAAACTGGGAGGTTAAATGACTTGCCCGGGGCTACAGCCAGCTTCCTAGCTCCTTGCAAGACCTCCCACCTCCCAGGCCCCCAGCCTGCCCGAATGGCCCCTCCTCCCCCACCTGCAGACAGGTTTTAGAGGGCGGCTTCATGAGCAAACTTGCTGACAGTTCTGAGCAGCAACCCTTTGCTTTTCCCCAGCAGCCAAGTGACAGCCCTGTTCTGCGGAGAGGGTGGACAGATCTGGGAGCCCTCCCAGCGGAGCCAGGCTCCAGAAATTTGCACCGCCAACCAGCTGGGCTCGGAAGGAAAACACCCTTTCCAGAGCAAATCCCCTCCAGCAAATAAAGCATGAAATACACAGAAAGGACTCTTATTTAATATTTTAATTTCCAAAGGGCAAACTCAGGTCATGAGGAAAGGGGGGAAGTAAAGCTCAGAGGGAGTTGGCTACACTGGAGCACACATTAGCAAAGTGTGCACCTTTCATGAGTTCTAAATTCCAATATGAACTCAGACCTGGACAAGTGGAAGATTCTCACTGGCCCCATCAACACAGGAGAGGAACCCAAGCCTCGGAGAAATGGCATTTTTTGCGTGCACACCGAGTCCGTGGCAAAGCAAGGGCTGGAATTCGGGTCTCCTGAATCCTGGTTTGATTCCCGTTTACTGGTTTTCTGTTCTCTGAAGTGCCACAGGTCTAACGGGCCAGAGGGGTTTAAGGCCTCCGTACGCAACCCCTTGCTGAGCAACTTCCAACCAGCCCTTTAACCACAATGAGGCTTTGCGAACGCAGGTGGCAATATCTGCCTGGAGCTCTGGGGACTGAGGCACCAGCAAAGAGCAGATCACTATTATTATTATTACCTTGTGACTACATGCTCCAGCATCCACAGCAAAAGCACACAGCCAGCCCACTTGTTTCTGCCTTCCAAATAAAACCGGATGGGGAATTTCATTCTAATTTAATTTTACATTAATGAATGTTCATTGATTTATAAACTGGGGCCGTAAGGGAACCACAGCTTCCTCCATCTGTAGGTCACCAGCAATTAGACACAGTGTCCGATCTGTATTTCCACCCGCCCCAATTGCTGCCAGGCCTTAGCCACAAAAAGTAGCTGCCAGAATATTCTCTAACCCTTAAAAAGGACCCTCATTTGGGGTGCTCTGAATTCTCCTGAGGAATGCCCAGACCTTCTATGGGCCCCAGCCCCTGTCATGCTGTACATTCACACACATTTCCGGTGCATACACTGATCAACCCAAGAGCAGCTGCAGGTTCCCAGGAAATGCTGCCAAGACGTCCGGTAATAAATAGAGAGAAGGCTGCTGCAGCGGGGCATGCGGGGAGGAAAGTGGGGGACAACACAGAAATCTGCAACACGTACTGCTGGTGAGAGCCGGAGCCAAGACTCCTCCTTGCCCTTCCACACCACCCCATGCCAGTTCACTCCGTTATCTGTAACACATTCCAAGAAGCAGAAAAACAAAATGCTCACAGTCTCTTTCCTGTGGAAGACACAGATTTAGTGTCCTCTCACCCTCTGCTGGAATCTGCCCCTGTAGCGAGACCACCTTCCCCCATCACCAGCAGCGGATGCCCATTTCTGGGGCTGGAGAGTTTCCCCGAGATCCTGGGCGTTGGAGAGCCGTGTTGAAATAGCTGCTAGGAGAGAAATGGGTCTCCTAAGAGACTTCGCTCCAAGTGGTCTGTATTTTTTAAAACGGGAATCGGTTCAGCAACCACAGCACCGGGGAAGGGTGCGGGTGCTGTCCTCTCTGCAGAAAAACCTCCTTCCAGGCTCAGCACCACAGCCCCAATGTCCCTGACCCTCACCCCCTCTGATGTGCTTCTGGATAATGAGCTGAAACAGAGACCCAGCTACCGCCTACATCTGTATGCGCAGTGCCCTGGTGCTTGTTTAGATGTGTCGGCTCCTTTCTTCTCGTTTTCCTCCTCCTGCCACTGTTCGATTTCTCACAATTGGCTCAAATAATTCTTTTTCACCAACAAGCTCCTCCAGTTTCCAGGACAGCAGACTCGATTGCTTACGGGACATGCACAGCCCTGAAAGAAATTAAAATTGGGGGGGGGGTTGGGGAGGATCCTGTGAGCTGAGCCAAGATAAAATGACCATGTTTTCACAAAACAGAAGAAAAGAGAGACACCCTCCTGGTAAAAGCTATAGAATGAGGGGGACCAGAAACCAGCCAGGATCAGAGACGGGGAGGGAGCCCAGAGTAACGGCAGGGCACATCTCACTGAGGTTTATCCAGCAAAATCTGCAAGAATCTCTGCAGATACTTGGCAAGCACAGAGAGGTACAGATCACCCTGTCTTCATTCAGAATGCTCTTTATGCTTAACAGGACCACAGGTAATTACAGGACAACTCGAACCTCGTTTCACAAGATGGAGATGATGAGGTATTTTCTCTGTAAACACACTGGTGTGATTTTGGAATTACTGAGCTATGTGGAGTTGCCATGAAATTGAATAGTTAAAAGCAAAGAGTAATTGCCTGATATCTGCACGCTGTAATTTAGTATAATCTAATCATGAACAAAGACCAAAAGAAAATGTTCTGAAAGCATTACATTTCTCTTCATACACAATTTGTTATTGACATCGGGTAATGTATTCCATGTCTCTAAAGGACTCTTACCCACCAATATCAAAGTGTGAGAGTTGTCAAGAGTGAGAGTTTTGTTTAATTTTTAACAGATTATGAAAAGCAGGTGGCATAACTGCCCATTAAACCCATGGTGGCATTTCCCTGTGACTCCACTGACCCCCTACATTGACATACCCCCAAACCTAGGGAGTGATGAAGAAGGTGACCTCCTCTTCCACAAGGGCCTAAGATGAGGCAACAAGAAACCGGGTTCTCCTGGGATCATTCCAGGCAAAAATCTGGGCCCCAACTGGCACCCCTTTTTCAACCACACTCTCCCAGTGCCCCGACACCACGGCGATGCCGCCCATGACGTGGCTTGAAGGACGCCCTGAGGAGCCCAGAGGCCCTGACGAGGTGGGTCAAGGACAAGTCCGTGGTCCCTGAGCATCTGTGAGGACCTGACAGATGTCCTGTTCCAGGGCTTTTTGCAGAAGGAGCAGAATGGAACCCACTAAAAGATTTATGGCCATTATTATTACAAGGCTTGGCGGAGACAGAGCGAGGTCAGCGGGGCGGGAGGCAGCGTGGCAGCCCTCCGGGAATCCGCGCGTGCTCTGGGCAGCCCTTCGCCTCCGCTAACGGCGTGGATGTGGTTACTAAGTAGACTGAGACACTGGAGCTTGTTTTTCCTCTCTTGCCTTTAATAAATCAGGAAGAGCGACCACAGCCTGAGCTGCTCACCTTTAAAAAACCCACAAGGAAGTGATGAGGGAGGAGGGCGCACAGGGCAGCTTTGACGTTGCAATATGGCCCTTTTCTTTAAAACGGGCCTTCTCGGCTTGCACAGGCCCAGCAGGAGCGCCACACTGACGACTGGGGAAGGCAGACTGAGGGGCCTGGGGCTTGGTGGGCAGCTCCCAAAGGGGCTGTGGTGGCAAAGCAGCGCTGAGGCTGAGGCCCAGCCTTTCCGAGGGGCGGGGAGTGTGCAAAGGAAAGTAAAAAGCAACAAACCAATTTTACTAAACCACGTAAAAAGGCCTTGTTGCCAGAGAATGTTGACAGAGGACGAGGCGGGGATATAAATCCAGGGAAGAGGCGAGACTGGGGCAGGGAGTTCAGGAGGAAAACAGAAAGGCCGAGACCTGGGAGGAATGACTGACAGTTGACGGACGTGTGAGCTTTCTTCTCGGAGGCGGTGGGGAAGGGGGTATCGACCAGCAAACACGCTGCGAGTGGCCCAGGGCCTGGGTGCCTGCTGGTGCACACAGTAAAGGCCTGTCAGACCCAGCAGGACAAGGCCAATGGCAGCCAGAAGCCACCAAGGAGGTAGAGGGCTAACCGTGGGTGGCAAACAGCCACAGCTGCAAATATGATGGGTTCTATGCTAGAGGGAGGAAACGGGGCTCAGGGGACGGGCTGGGCCATTTGGCCCCGAGTGTGTGTGGTAGCAGCGGCAGCACTAACCAGCCTCCCCAAACACAAGGGAGGCTGACACAGCCCACACCACGTACCACTCTGGGGGTGGCTCCAGTTCAGTCCATATTTTTAAATCGCCCTGAGATCCATTGTGATAAAATAGACCATAACTCAGTGAAATGCTGTAATGTTAACTTTGTTTAAGCATTAGTTTCAAGCCATCTTAGAATACACAGGGCCAGTATTGATGCCGAAAGGCTCATTCTTTATATATTGAACTGCACAGCTGCAAGGAGTTGCACAAATGTTACCAACTCATTTGTCATGCAAACAGTGCTTCAGAAAGAAATAAAATACTATTATGTGGTATATGTGTTAGGCAATCACTATATCAAATTCATGGCATTCCGTGCAAACATAGGCAGAGAAAAGGAAAACAACACTTGGTGAGAGAAATCGCTCCACATGGGAACAGCTAAGCCGGGGAGATGGGGCGGCTAACACCGGAAGCCTGACCAAGCTGAGGCTGTAATTTTCCCAGCAATCGTGGCCAGTGTTGAATACCCTTGAGGTAGAGCAAGTGGCAGGCATGCCAAACTCCAACAGAGAAGCATTGCTCAGGGTGCCAGGGAGAGGAGTGACAGGTGGGGGGTGGGAGATGGGGCTGTTGGGTAAAGCCACAGGGAAATCCCAGGAAGGAGGTTGGGGGGAACAGAATTAGGGGGAAGGTAGAAACTACAAGGCTGGCAATAAATGTTGGGAAGGGATGTGGAAGGAATACAAAGAGGGGAGGCAGGTGGAAGGAAGACTATGAACTATGGCTCTGTTTCCCTTTGTCACAACTTCCCTTGCTTACCTTATGGGTTTCCTGCTCAGAGTCTCTGTGTAGGCAAATCACCCGCCCTGTGGGGGACTCTACACAGCAATGACAAAGATGTGGATTAGGTACAAACACTGTGTGCACGTGCCTGGCACTGTCCTAAGCACCAGACTTACACAAACTACCTCTTCTAATCTTCACAGCAGCTCTGCTGAGGTTAACTGGCAAACAGGCTAGAAATGTTAACTGGATGTGCTCACACATCTAATAGTTGTTGTGTTGGGATGTGAAATCAGACTGTCTGGCTCCAAGCCCACCTCCTCAACTGCAAGTGATGGCAAGACTGTGGGTCTCTGGAGTCTTCCCCTACCCATCTCTCCTTATGAAAATTCCACTGTGCAGTAGTCACACAGCCTCCTGCAAGAAGCCTCAACTGCACACTCTTCTGCCTCCACAATGGAGGCGGCGTGCCCTGCAAGCCGGAGCTCCCTGGAGGCCAGTTTCTGTCCCATTGCAGGGCCCCACACCCACTTGGTGCTCAGTGTCTGCAGAGTTAACCAGCCCAAAGTTGGGGACAGGGGCTGGGAGCACACCTGGGGCCTATTCCACGACCCAAATAAAACCTGATCACACATCGGTTCCCAAGCAGAGAGCAAGGAGGAGGATAGCGCCTCCCCACTTGTGGCAGTGGCTTGTCTTTCATCATTAAGTTTTTCATCCATTAAATCAACATGACTTTATTAAATGCTTACTGTGCGCCAGGGACTGTGCTAGAAGATTATGAAATAAATAATTAACAGCTTGGTCTAAGGAAGGGAAGGGGAAGGGTGGAGCTGAAACCGCCCTTTACAAATCAACAAAGGGATGCCAGGCGAGGACTGTGGTAAGGGCCTAAAACTCTGTGAAGGCACCGGCCTAGCTAAAAATATTGATCATTATCAGCCACCGTCCCCGTTTGCTTCTCTATAATTGCTGCATCGCCTTTTCAAAACCTAAAGATAGTTTCTGAGATACCTTCCAGGCCCCCATTCCAGGTGATTGGCTGACCCACCCGGACGAACAGCCCATCCCAAGAAACTGACGCAACTGGAATTGTGACCCAAACCCAGAACTGACTCGACACAAGATGGCTTCTACACCTCTATACATTTTGCTCAGAACCTAACCAATTAACAAATCCAACTGCCTAATCCTTTGCCCACCAAACTATCTTTAAAAATCCTGTCTCCCAAATTCTGGGGCAAGCAGATTTTAAAAATTCCTCCCGTCTCCCTGCTTAGCTCCCACAAAATTAAACCCTTTCTCCGTTGCAACCCTGACTGCTTCAGTGTATTGGCTCTTCTGCCGCGGGCAATACAACCCAGTTGGGCAGCAACAGAGCAAGAGGGAAAAATCAAAGATAAAAGAGTAATATCGACCTCCACACTGTGGCAACCCTGAAAACCAAATCCGACCTCCTCAACATGGCTGACCCGTCGGCCACGCGTGGACCTTCTCAACATGGCGCCCCCGGCCGACCTTCCCATCATGGCGCGGGCCCCGCCCGCTCGCCGCAGCAGCCGGAGGGAGCAGTTCCGGGTGCGGAGCGCGCCGGGGGTGGGTGGGGGCGGCGTCCTGGCCATGGCCGGCCTGTCGGACCTGGAGCTGCGGCGGGAGCTGCAGGCCCTGGGCTTCCAGCCAGGACCCATCACCGACACCACTCGGGATGTCTACCGCAACAAGCTGCGCCGCCTGCGGGGCGAGGCCTGGCTACGCGACGAGGAGCGGCTGCGGGAGGAGGCCCGGGCGCGGAGCGACGAGCGGCTGCGGGAGGAGGCCCGGCTACGCGAGGAGGCGCCTCTGCGCGCCCGGCCCGCGGCGGCCTCTCTGCGGGCGGAGCCCTGGCTTTCCCAGCCGTCCTCCGGCTCGGCCTGCACGACCTCAGGGGCCTATGGCGACCTCGGGGCCTCCTCG
Organism: Lepilemur ruficaudatus; assembly: GCA_963574885.1. Classification (NCBI taxonomy): domain Eukaryota; kingdom Metazoa; phylum Chordata; class Mammalia; order Primates; family Lepilemuridae; genus Lepilemur; species Lepilemur ruficaudatus. The sequence goes on from CAUYRT010051241.1 coordinate 25,855, forward strand.
GCTTCCTGGGTAGGGAGCCGCGGCCTCGCCTATTCCGCCCGCCCTGCGCCGCTCAGGCGCCGCGCCTCGGTCCGGGGCAGCTCTGAGGAGGACGAGGACGCCCGGACGCTCGACAGGGCCGTGCAGGGCCAGGGCCTCGCCGCCCGCCGCTGGTGGGCCGCGTCCCCGGCCCCAGCGCGGCCGCCCTCCGCCCTCTTCGGCCCCGACCCGCGGCCGGGCCTGCGGGGGACGCGAGCGGGCCCTGCTGGCGCGGCGCGGGCCCGGCCCGAGGTGGGGCGGCGGCTGGAGCGCTGCCTGTCGAGGCTTCTGCTCTGGGCCAGCCTGGGGCTGCTGCTCGTTTTCCTGGGCATCCTCTGGGTGAAGATGGGCAAGCCCTCGGCGCCACAGGAGGCAGAGGACAACAGTACGTCCCGGGCCGGCACAGGGGAGGGCCCTGGGGGCGCGTGTGTCCGCCGGGACAACCACTGCTTCTTCTCAGCGCCAGGCCTCACACTCCTGGCCTTGTGAGCTGCCTCTGTCTTCTCACCTCCAGACCTTCGCTTTCCTTCTTCCAGCTGTGGGAAGAGAGGGCCAGGGCCCTTGCATCTGTAATAAGTTTTGCCTTCACTTTGTCCTTTTCTCCCTTTCTGTCCTAGCCCTCCCTTCTGATGTCTTCCTTTCACCCACAAGCAAGGAGCCATCTTCATTTGCAGTGTCTTTTCCCCCAACCTCTGGTTTTCTCTGTGGTGCGAAAGCCACACGTCTCTCCACCAAACAGGTCCACCCATTCCGTTTCAGTTCTTCCCTTTTGATCTTTTTCTCAGTCACACATTAGGGTCCATTTGAAGGCACCCAAGATGTCACTGGTGCACAGATGGGATCTAGTGGGGGTCCCAGCTCTGCGGCACCAAAAAGGCCACTCTCCACTTCTTTGGACCACAGGGCCCTCATTTGCAAAACGAGATTATACTAGCCCTACCTGCTAGTATAGACAGGTGTTTAAGAACATTTTGAAGAGTTTAAACTGATACCATCAGGAGGCATTTATCATTGCAGCATCCTCGTGGAGTGTTAAGAGAGAGTCTGTGATTCAAGGACGCTCCCAGCCATCCTTCTGTCCACACTTAGTTACATGAGTAAACATGCCAATGAGAGGTCTGCTGCATACAGTACATATCCTGAATAGCTGAAGATCTGTGCGTTTTCTAAAAGGAAAGTTTGCCTCTCTATTAACTCTGGGTTCTAGTGGAACAGAAAATAACATAGAGATCATTTCATTATAAATTTAGGCATAAAGTAACACTGTAGTTCACCAGCTTTTAATATTCTTTGCAAAGCATGAATGTGATTAATACTGTTCCCAGACCTGAGCCAAAGCCACATCTTTCCATGCCTAGCAGGAACAACCAAGATAGGGGAAAAAGCTAAATTATGTCTTAGCTATTGTGGCAGATGGACATTTGGGTATGTACAAGTCTGGGAACATCAGAATTACAGTCTTGTGCAGACGCCCAAACAATTTCTCCACTATGAGAGTAGTTTGTCAACTGTGTGGATAGTTTGTTGACCCAGTAAGCAGACCTGGGAGTGTCATGGTACTGTAGGTACTATAACTACATTGGTGATGTCAAACAGTATCACATTCGAACTCACTGCTGAGATGCTTTAAGACACAGCTCTGGGATATATACTGGGAGTTACATGGAGTTCCCCTCCCACGATGATATTATTCCTGTTTAACATATTGCTGTTTAAAGTTTACAAAACTGTTGTATATGTTATCTTGTTTGAGCCTAACTCTGTGAGTTGAGAAGGGATGGCCTATTTAATCCCATTTTACAGATGAGGAAATAGAGGTTCAGAGTGATTGAGTTGCCCAAGAACCTTTGACTAATCATTTTCAGCTGGAATAAGGCCCCAGCTGTCTTAATTCCTAATCAAGGATTTAGAAATCCTTACATTTTACTAGCTGCATTTTAAAACTACCTATTTAGATGACATGTTTCTAATCCTTACCCTTGGGTTAGTCATGTTTTATTCCCCCTGAATTTTGAGAGTGGTCTCTGGATTCTTTTCCTCCACCCACACTTCTAATTTCCTCTGTGTTTCTTTTCTTGACCTCAGTGAAATTATTGCCAGTGGACTGTGAGGAAAAAACAGACGAGGTGAGTGAGTTTCTCTGGCTTTTATTATTTCTCCTGAGGATATTAGCCTCCATCAGGAAGTAAACTTCCCCAGAAAGAACGGGATCCTTTTTCAAAAAGTGCTTCCTATAATGTATTAGAATCGTGTTGTGTTCTGTGATGTTTGTGTCAGACTCAATTGTGGCAGTGAAGGAGTGCTGGAAATGTAGAAAACTGAGCTCCCCAGCTCCAATCCCAGGGCTTGTTGCCAAAGCTCTTCCATCAGTTGTAGCATCAGGGACTTTGATCTTCTACCTGAGTCAATCTAGGGGGTTGCAGTGGGTTATTGCTGAAGGTCCTCTCAAGCTCCCTTGCATCAAAAGGGCTGATGCTTTTTAAGCATCAGGAGACCAGGTTCTCAATTCCACATTCTCCTTTTTGGTGGTATGTCTGTGGCTCTGAAAATAGTGTTCTGATTAAAAACATCATAGGAGTTTATTTGAAACACATCATAAATAGAATTAGCTCTCTTAGTCTATGTTTATATTTGTTTTGTGAAACTCTGACATTCCCTACAAATAATATTTGGGGAAGGCAAGTAGTCCCATCCCTTCATGAATCATGAAAGTGGCATTGGTAGGAGCTAGAGTGCTGGCACTGGTGATAGTCTGGAGAAGATACGAGGCAGTAAATTTTCAGGTCATAAATCCTACCGGAAGTCTTGTGCTGCCAGAGGGCATGACTTAGTAGTCTGATTATTAAGTGTGCAATGCCAGGCCTCCTGAGCCCTTAGTTAACATCTCTGGTAGCCCAGGGACCAGAGAGAAATGATGCATGGTCATCTGGACGCCCCTGCATTGACTTCTAGCCAGGCTCATGAAGGGGCGTCCTGGTGCAGATAGCCGGATTCTGCTGTGTCATGGTTGGGGGTGTCTTATTACATCCATTTATTGCATTCATCTACCAAGTATCTTTGCTTCCCAATTATTTGGTAAAAACAGATCCATAATAAGCGTAATGGGCCTTCCATCATAAAAACTGCAGTTGACGATTAGAGGAAGTAGCCCAGAAACATAAGCAGCCAGAGGGAAAACTAGAATTTTGAAGACTGAAAACAAAAACAGGAAAAAAATAACTTTCTATAAGACTTCTCTAGTGCTGTTAGTGTTGTTTGTCTTTTAATTAGAAAAGGGTTCCCTGGTTTCTGTTCCTTGGTCCTTCACATCTTTGAACAAATCAGACTCACAGGTGAATGATGCATTCGCTCCTTGGCCCTCCTCAGAGCTGAACACACTCACGCCCCACTTGAGTGAGCCCAGATGGGCACCTGAGGTCCTTGCGAAAGATGTACTAAGTGAGCAGACGGCATCCAGCACCTGCCAGGCAGGCTTTGTGCACAGATGTTTGATATTTGTAACCTTTCCAGCCTGCATCAGAGCACCGAGAAGCAGGGTCTGGGCCATCTCAACACAGGCTTTGTTAGGCTGAGATTTCATGGTGCCCCCGCCCTTTACGGAGCAGCAGGTTGGGATGTGTGCTTCTTGGCTTTGGTGAGGCTCCTGCAGAAAGTCTCATTTTTTGTGTAGCTCCAGGCTCACGGAGAACCCAGACGGGCATTTGAGTTTCAGATACGTGTTCTTTCCCTTTTCAGCTATGGAAGACTGTGACACTTTGTGTTTTTCTTTCTGCCTTTGTGCTGCCGAAAACGCGGGGCCAGGCTGGGAGTGGGTGTATTGTCTTAATCAGGCTGTCTCCTTATCTGGTACCTTCTGTCCTCCAGTTTCCTTTAGGTGGCATTAGCCTACGCTGAGTGGTTTGTGTGTGAGCTCGCACTGAATCCTCACCACAGTCCTTATTCAGATGAGGGCCCCGAGGTTGTACCTAAAGAGGGAGATAAGACAGCAGCTACTGACATGCTGTCCTGTCCCCTCCAAGCTCTGTAAGCTCCGACAGAGGTGGTTCTTCCCTCCAAGGAAGCTGGGCTATTGCATTCAACCTCCAACCACATCACCTCTGCTCCACTGCCCTCCTACTGGCCTTTATTCCAGGGGGTTTGGGGGGCACAGGCAGGGAGCCCAGGGAACACAGCCCCTTAGTAACTGTGTCTATGTTCAGCTCTGCCTCCACTTCTGCAGTGTCCTTCTCAGGCAGCTAGCCTGGTATTTATCATCTTGCACCCTAGGCCCAGCACTTTGCAGAATTTCTTTCTACTTCTTAAAAGTGTAAGATGTTCCTTGCTGCATAGTACTTGACAGTGTGGCTGGAGAGGTGGAAACAGACAGACCTCCCCCCTCCCCTTGCTGACTGGCTGTCCTGTGCCTTTTCAGTTCTGTCAGGCCAAGCAGAAGGCGGCCTTGCTGGAGCTGCTGCATGAACTATACAACTTCCTGGCCATCCAAGCTGGTGAGTAGGTGGCAGAAGTCCTGAGATTCCTCTTGAGCAAGGTGTGGGCTTCTGCTCCGAACAGTCAGGCTGATTAGTTAGGCCCGGGAGGCCAACAGGAAGCTGACGCACCCCCTGGTTGTCTCCCTGGAGACATATTCAAAAGCCAAACCTGCCCACTCAGACATCTTTGATAGGCCTTGTGTTGGGCAAAACACATTTGGTTCTTGTTCCTGTTTAAGGGCTCCAGGGTCCTGGCATGTGCATGGGCATTTCAGCAGATGTTCTCTCTTCTCGGGGATGCCCACTACCTAATGCTTTGGGGTCCGTGTTAGCCCTGAAGGGGGCCAGGCCCCAGGTCTTGTCAGAGTCTGTGTCCCCTGCCCTGGAGAACCTCCCTGAACCAGACAGTTGGCCAGGTGGGGGAGAGGCAGGCAGCAGGTGGTCTGCGTGGTGGGCCCTGGTCCTGATCTCCTCATCTGGCTGCAGGATATTGGACAAGTCCCTGATCCTCTCAGGGCCTCTGTCTCCCATCTGACCAAGTGATCTTGGGTCTATCTTCTCTCTACAAAATGAAAGTCAGTGCTGTCTTCTAGAGGAGGGCATTCTCAGTGCCCCTACAAAATGCCCTCTGAAAACTAATGCAGAAGGGTCCTCTACTATTTCATGTGATGAACTCATTTTTTAAGGCCAGAGAGGTCACCTACATTATTGTGCCCTCCCCCACCCCTGGCATCTAGCAGGCTCTCAAATCACTTGCTGCTGACATAGGTAAATGTCTAGGGCTTGTGCCTTGTGTTAAATACACTTGGCACAAGAAGCAGACAGAGTGGTTCAGTCTTAACAAATGTTCAAGGGGTGCCCCTCACCTATGCCATCAGAGGGCAAGTCTTAGGCTTGTGAAACCTTGTCTAAGGTTTCACTGGGAAGTGACAGTTGAGTGGACTTGTACAGGGCCCTCAGTCCTCAGGGTCAATCTCGTGAGCATCAGCTCTCCTACCTCCTCCCTCTTGAAGGTGGGAGATTGGAGATGGTCGGGGAGGCATCCGTGAGCACTCAGAGGAGAAGCAGAAGTTGGGGCCACTGCTTGCAGTGTCACAGTCATCATGGGAATTCCTCTGTGTTCTCAGGTGTTTGGGATGTAAATACTGGCCTAAGGGTGTTCCACACCTTTGCATCTCAGTTGTGGTCCTAGGACCAGTAGCATCAGCATCACCTGGGAGCTTATTGGAAACATAGACTCTAAGGTCCCATCCCAAACCCATTGAATCAGAGTCTGTATTTTAACAAGATCTCCAGGGGATTTGTGTGTACCCTAAAGTTGCGAAGCTGTGCTCTAAACTAGGTCCTAGTAGATATTTCCCCTCCATCCCACCCTCCATATGTGGTCCTGGCTTACGCCATCAAGGGCCCTGGCACGTGTTGCCCTCTGGCAAGCCTGGTAGGGGCAGCCCTAGAGGTACAGGTCTCACTGAGACAGGAGTGTGGGCTTTCTGAAAGGCCACACTCCCTTCACCCCATCACCCTTCACCCCATCACCCTTCACCCCCACCTCCTGTTCTAGATCAGCTATGGGCTGGGCACTGTGCTGGCCTCGTAGGATGTGAGATGACACTGGGGCCCAGTAGAAGAGACCACCTCCCTCTCTGACCACTGGGTGATATAAGATGCAATTAGACAAGAACCGAGAGGCGAGACGTTCTGGGAGGCCTAATGCCTTTTAGCTGGAGCAGGGGGAGGTAGCATCTGTGCCAGGCCAGGAAGCCCGGGTAGGATTGGTTATGTGTGGGGTGAGAAGGGGACAGCCGAAAAGGTAGGAAATTACAGGTCAGGGATGGGAAGCACCAGCTTCATGGGGGAAGGAGAAACAGAGGGAATGAAGTTTGGAGATGCTGGTCGGGCCCTGCCATGGACAGCTGTGGCGCTGAGCTTGATCTGGCCAGCAGTGAGCATCAGGGAGGCTTTGCACAAGGGGGTGATGTGCTGAGAGCCAGGTGCCAGGAAGACAGATGCAGCAGTAGCTTGAGTGGCGCAGTGTCATTTAAGCAGAATCATTTTAAAACTTCATTGACGAAACAAGTGGATGGGAAAGGGGACAGGAAGAAACCAATCAGGAGGCCATCGAGGTGGTCCAGGCAGGCCTAGCTAGGGCAGGGTAGCCCAGGTAGGGGCAGCAGGATGCTAGAAGCCAACTTGGTCTTGGGGGACCCAGAGGGTCAAGATCAACTTTGAAGGAAGAGGATTTGGCTTTGTTGGAGGTAGAGGGACTGGCTTCAGTTCATTCTCCATATTGTTTAATATCACCTTCGTCTACTTCCTCCCCCAGCACACACACACACACACGCAGAGAATGGCTGTGCCAGGTTGAGGGCAGTCAGGCCATGCACGAGTATTTATGATGCTGTGTGTGCCCAGCCCTGTGGCACGAGTATTTATGATGCTGTGCGTGCCCAGCCCTGTGCTATCCCTGATCTCAGGAGTCTGGTGGACCCACAGCAGGCAGCACGTGGCAGGTAAACCACGGCATGTGATGGAGAGTCAAGGACTGTGACAGACCACCAAGTCTGGAATGATCTGGCCAAGTGAGAGGCACCTGTGGGCTGGGGGCTTCCCAGAGAAGCTGCCCCTTGGGCTGGGCCTGCGGGGCCGGCAGGACAAAGGGGGAGGCTCCGAGCTCCATCCTATGGGCACCGTCCTCCCAGGTTGCTCAGAGGGAGCTGTCCCCTGGCATGCCATGCTGAGGCCCCCTTCACAGCATACAGACACCCTCCTCCTCCACAGGGCCGTTTTGGACATCTCTCCCCAGCACCCCTCAAAACAATGGGCCCGGCGCTCCAGGCCGCCTGCCTGTGTTGTGAGTCACAGTCCCTGCAGTACCCACAGCCTGCCTGCGTTTCTTTTTTCCCAGGCCATGTTTATTTATGGTGCCATTCCGGTATCTTTCGAAGCTATCTGTCTGATCCTTTTAGGGATCAATTGCCAAGAGACCTTGGTATTGGGCAGCTTTTTAGTCATTTAATGCAAATCGCCGCACTGCTTTGCAGGTCAGGTTTTAATGATCTGGAATCGATCCAAGCTAAGTGGCTTTTGATCTTGCTGCGGAGTGAAGATGCCCCACAGAAGCCGGGGAGCCACCGGCCACATCTCCTTATTAGAGCTGATGGCTTGATTCTTGCTGTAGTTTTAGTCTGTTTCGGAGCGATTTTTTTACCTCTTCTTTGTGTTTGAACGTGCATTCTTTTTCTTCTAGGTAATTTTGAGTGTGGAAATCCAGAGAAGCTCAAAAGCAAATGCATTCCTGTTACGGAAGCCCAGGAATATATAGCAGTAAGTAGGTCCAGTGCTCCTGTATTGATCTTTCAAGCCCTACAGGGTTTTTTTCCTTTTTGCTTTGTGTTTGCTTTGTGGCTTCCCCCACTCCCCTTTTTTTAAACTTAGTAGAGTGTGAGGCTACCATGAAGTTCAGGCAGCCGTGGTGGTGGCTGTTAGCCAGTGGCCGGCGCCGCAGGCCACCCTTCCGCAAGTGGGCCCTGTGCTCGCTCCTTCCTTGGTTCACTTTCCTCAGTAGCTTTCAGGATTCCCATGTAACGTGTCCACTCTTTCCCCTTGTGATTGCCATGCAGACGCTCAGGTCCATTTGATATTGTGTGGTGGAATTATGGAACTGTGGAGCTGGCAAGAACCTTACGGGTCATCTAGTTCAATTTTTATTTCACAGATGAGGAAACTGAGGCCCAGAGAGAGATCAAAGACTTGCCTGAGGCCACAGAGCCGGGACTGGTGGCTGGGCCCCCCCATCCCCAACCCCAACGCTCTTTTTCATTTTGACCCAAGATTAGCCGCCAGCTCTCGGGCCTAAAGCTTCAGTCCTTAAGGAAATTATATTCCTTTGGCCGCCTCAGACCCACATTGTTTTCCCGCGTGTGCTTCCGCATCACCTCCTCCAGTTACAGCCTCTCCCTTGGCTTTCATCAAGCCCAGATGCCCTTCCTGCCAGTTTGCTGTGCATTCAGCGGAACCGACCTTTGGGGCTGTGGAGGACCTGGGAGAGGGCTTCCTTAATCCAGCAGCAGAATAACGTTGTTCCGGCTGCTCCGCCCAGACGCAGAACTAATCTTCTCCCGCACCCTCCCACAGAATGTGACCAGCAGCTCCTCTGCCAAGTTCGAAGCTGCTCTGACCTGGATACTGAGCAGTAACAAGGACGTGGGCATCTGGTGAGTGTGGGCGAGGCGGCACAGAGGGCAGCACAGCACGGGCACTCGCACCCACTGGCCTGGCACAGCAGCTGACTCCTGTGCTCTGACAGAGGTGTCTCGGGTCTGCAGCTGAGTAGTGTGGGCTAGGTTTGAAGCGGGGCAACAGAAGGAGGAAGCATTTGGAATGCAGTGTAAAGGGGGGGGTTCCAAGATGAGACACAAAACCCAGGTGTGAGCCTGTTTGCCTGGTGTTCCAGCTAAATCTTGTCTCAAGTAACTCAGCCTGCGCCTTTGCAATTCACTGACCTCGCTTGCTTTGCTGGAGAAGGCATTTTTCTGTATTTCCTCTCCTCCGGTGCTAGTTTTCATTTGTAGAGGAAATGATTCTGTATGTTGGTTTTGCTCAGTTTGGAAATTGCATAAGGAAATACTGGATTTATTCTAACCAGGCAATTTCCACCTCATTTTATCACTGGTGAGCGCTGTAGCAGAGATAGCTGGCCCTTTCACAAGGCTGAAAAGCCCCATCTGCTGCTCAGCCCAGGGGGCGGGGCATGCCAGCCGACAGCCTGACAGCCCCAGAGACCTGTCCCCTGCGGAAGAGCAGGCGTCACATAGCCCCTCCCCACTTCTCGGTGTTTGTCAGGCTCTCTGTTCAGGTTACAGCACTTGATATTAAAACACACTCCAGGGTTTTGTTCTCTTCCTCTCTGATCCACCCAAATTACTAATTCCATCAGCAGCGCATCCAGCTGAAGCCCCTCGGGCGGCTCAACGTAAAGCTTGATAACTGGATGTGTGGCACGATTAAAATTCGTTGGCTTAAAAAAAAAGCTGCCCTGAGTGGCTGAGTGATTTTCCTGTGTTAGAAAAGGCGGGGAGAATACGATTTTATCCTCAGCAGCGCTCACTGAAGCTGCTAACACAGAGGAGTGATGACACTCACCTTTTCGTGTGGGGGCAGGCTGCCTGGGGGTGGCTGAGCCACTCTGATGGCCAGTGCTAAAGTGGGTCAGGAGAAATCGGGACACTTCGGATGCCAGCCATTCCAGCACGCAGCGTCCAGAGCATGATACTGTTGCCCTGGGTCACCTAGCTGGACGAAGGCTCGGGCATTAGCATCCCCACAGGTCCTGACACCACCGTGCTGGGGGGACCAGGGTGGAGGCACTATGGCAGGGGTCCAGCCTCGAGAGCCTGGTGGTTTTCATTCCCTGTGAACCTCATGGATGCCCCATGATCTTTACGCTTAAACAGCTTATGTGCCTCCTTGTCACGGAGGAAAAGCGCAACTGCCTTTCATTTCTTGCCACACAATTGCAAAGCTAGTGATTCAGTAAACATTTCCATTTCTCTATGCTGGGAGGTGGGAAACCAATTTACAGTTTAATCTTCTGCACGCTGAGAGAGGCTGTCAAAGACCTGACAGAGGGGGACGTCACTTTATCGGCAGGGGTTCAAGCCTGCTGCCGTCTTTAGAGCTTTATTCTTTCCAAGTAGCCAACGTGGGAAATTTCTGGAAAGAGTGCAGCCAGGATACCAAGCCTATTCCATAAGCAAGTAGAGGTCTCGAGGCCTCTCTTTCCTTCGCCTCCTCCTATTTGAAGTGGGCCTCATACCGTGGCTCCTCACGGCTTTTCAACATGGTAGAGCCCTATGTCCCATTACAGGTTGAAAGGGGAGGACCAGTCTGAATTGGTGACGACTGTGGACAAGGTGGTCTGCCTGGAATCTGCCCGTCCCCGTATGGGTGTTGGCTGCCGCCTGAGCCGCGCCCTGCTCACTGCTATCACCAACGTGCTCATCTTCTTCTGGTGTAAGTCCTCAGCTGCCTTCCCTCCCCTTCCATGCAGTCAGGCGCACTCCTAGGCATGAGTGATGAGCTATAGAAATTCCAGGCCCGGAGGGTTCATTTCTGTCTGGTGAACCTGAGGTCTGCCTAATAAAACAGAGGAGATGAACAAGTCAGCCTCTGCCCTGAGTTGTCTTTACCTTTGGAGATTGGTGGCAGGAGCAGGAGGATAACTAGAAAATGTCCTTGAATCAGAGCAGGGGACTGTCAGCTTCCCTGAGAGGGACCTGGCCTGGGCAAGAGCCAGGCATCGCCCCTTCGGGCAGCTCTGCAGGGATCCCAGTATGCATACTGGCTCCAGGCAGGAGGCACAGTGGGGGCTTGGCCTAATTTTACTCCTGAAAAAATGTAAACATGTCCTGGAGGGTTACAGATACCTGATGAAAGCAAGAAGGACCCAGGGTGCTGGGCTGAAAGGGAGAGCACAGGTCTTATCTCCTGACATCAGGGGCTGCCTTTGAGCAGAGACCTCGGTGTGTCTCTGAAGGCAAAAGGCCAAGTCACAGAAACCGCTGGCTCTCCAGAGATAGCCCAAGCTACAAATCACAGACCGTCTCGATGTGCATGCAGCTCCCTCCCGTACGCCATCAGGCATAGAAATCATTATCGGCACCAGCATCTCAGAATATAAAGGGCCCCGCATGTATATATGTATGAAACACTGTGTTTTGGCTCACAAGGGAGGAAATGAAAGCCCTGGAATGAGGTTGGGAGGAGCTGAGATCTGGACGACTGGGGCTGCCTCTGTGGTGACAGCCGGTGGGAGGATGATCCTTCATAGCCTGTCTTACCTTTGCATTTCTGCGTCCTTTGTTTCCTGCATGCCAGCCCTATGCCTGACACACAGTAGGCACTCGTAGCACATTGGCAGATCCCCTGCAGCCTCCAGCAGTGTCTTGCCCATAGTGAGAGCCACTGAGTGTCTCAGCGGCCAAAATAGATGTGAGAGGTTAACGGTATTTTGTTCCCTCACAGGCTTGGCTTTTCTGTGGGGGCTCCTGATTCTCCTGAGATACCGGTGGCGGAAGTTAGAAGAGGAGGAACAAGCCATGTATGAGATGGTGAAGAAGATTATAGGTGCGTGGCCCTGGCAAAAGGGCTGCCTGACACCTGCCAGAAGGTCCTTGCCCTAAACAGTGTGCGCTCTCCTGCAGATGTGGTCCAGGACCATTACGTGGACTGGGAGCAGGACATGGAGCGCTACCCGTACGTGGGCATCCTGCACGTGCGCGACACCCTGATCCCTCCGCAGAGCCGGTGAGTCTGCCCTGGCTGGGGCTGCCGGGCATGGGGTGAGGCAAGGTCTGACTCCACCAACCTCGAGTTCCACAGAAGGAAGCCCAGAGCCTCCTGACAGTTGTCAGTAGAGGGCAGCTCAGCCCCCAGGGTCACAAATCAGGGCGCTGTTCATGCCTCTTGTTGCTCCTCAGTGTGCTCAGCTCTTACGGCAGAATGAGCTAGACCAGACGTGTGAAAGCATGGCCCCCTCCTCTGTACGGATAGTGCTGTTGGTGGTGATACCAACTGAGATGCTTTAGGCTGCAAGTTATGGAATCCTCCTCCCTCAATAACTTGAGCAGTGAAGGATCTGTTGTGTTTCCACACGTGGAACTCCAAAATAGTGTGGCCTCCAGGCACACAACTGTCAGATCTCTGGCTCCATTTCTCTGTGATTCTCATGGTCACAAGATAGTGGCCAACAGCTGGAGCAATGTCTGCCTTGTCTCAGCCAGCAGGGGAGAAGTGGGCTTCCTGTTGCTCTCTTGCAAGCAAGAGAAAACATTCCCAGCAGCCTCCAGTGACACACTCCCGGACGCTCTGTTGGCCAGAGTTGGTTACTTGCGTATTTGTGAATCAATCACTGGCAAGGAGGAAGAGATTTTCAAACTTTTTCAACTATGACCCATAGTCAGAAACATATACTACTTACAATGTAGTAGTCCAGTTCCTGTACATACATGCACACACTCAAGCACATGCATGTAATTGAAAGTAAAGTTTCACAATGGTGAATAGGGTCAGCTTCCAGGGCACAGGGCTTACATGGGAAGTGGTGGCTGGGCGTTGTCATGCACAACTGCAAGGGCATCTTGCACATTGTGATTTCTGGAGTTGAGGCTATGGTCCTGATAAAACCAGGGTTGGGTGGGAGGGGGGCAGCATCCCAGGAGGCAGCCAGCAGGGCCCATCACAGTGTTGGCTCAAATTGTGGTCCCTCCATAGCAGACTTAGCTGTGGTCTCTGGCCAGATGCTGTCATCTTCAGATAATGCCAAGAGCTCACACTTGCTGAGTGCTTGCTGGAGGCTGGCACTGCTCTGAGCTCTAGGTACAAACTTACTCACTTGATCCTCACCACAGCCGTCATTCTACAGATGAGGAAACTGAAGCACAGAGAGGTTAAGGAATGTGCTCAGAGCCCCATGGCTAGTGGCATTTCTGTGCTCCTGCCACCAGGCTGTACTGTCGACATCACCCCCTTTTGTGCAACCCAAGAGGAATCAGAAGAGTAGATCATTTAAGGGTCTATTTTATTTTTTTAATTTTTTTAGATTCTTTTTTATTTTCTTTTTTTTTTTTTTGAGACAGAGTCTCATTCTGTTGAGCGGGCTAGCGTGAGTGTGGTGGCGTCAGCCTAGCTCACAGTAACCTCAAACTCCTGGGCTCAAGCAATCCCTCTGCCTCAGCCTCCCAAGTAGTTGGGTCTACAGGCATGTGCCACCATGCCCAGCTAATGTTTTCTATATATTTTTAGTTGTCCAGCTAATTTCTTTCTATGTTTTTAGTAGAGACGGGGTCTTAAGCTCTTGCTCAGGCTGGTTTCGAACTCCTGACCTTGAGCAATCCTCCTGCTTCAGCCTCCCAGTGTGCTAGGATTACAGGTGTGAGCCACCACGCCCGGCCAAAGGTCTATTTTAAACACAAAGGTGCTTGGTAACTTTCATGCCCACCCCACCCCCTGGAAATGTGATAGGCAGGAAGCTTAGAGCAGCAGTGTAGGGCGCGTGCTGGTCCCCAGCAGGAGGCAGTCACACGGCCCTCCAGTCCAGGGGAGGCCATTTGATGTACTCAGACTCCCATCTAATTCCTGGCCCTAACAGGAGTCATCCTATGACCTGAGCAACCCACTCAACCTCTCTGAGCCACAGTTTCCTCATCCTAAACGCAGAAAGCCACTGCCTGGCCGAGGGCCATGTTGAAGAGAGGCTGTCATTCATTCATTTATTCATTCACTCTGCAAATGTTCATCGAGCACCTGCTCCCTGCCAGTACTGTCCTGGGTCACAAGCAGACAGCAGGGAGTGGAATAAGCACTAAGCCCTGCCCGGCTACACCATTTGTTCTAGGGAAAGTGACAGATGACAAGATGCGTAAGGAAAATGCGTAACATCAGATAGTGAGTGACAAGTGCTAAAGGAAGGGGGATATGAGTGTTGGGGAGGTGGCCTCGAAGCTGAATCAGTGCCTGGCACGTGAGTGCCCATGCTAGGGTAGCCATTATTACTTGGGCTTAAGCGATGTCTACAACACATGTTCACTTAAATAAGAATGAGATGGCATCGGAGCTTGCCCGCAGCCGGGGTTACTCACCATGGGCTCCCGTGCTCCAGCGTAGACTCCAGAGCTGCCGCGCTCAGGCGGCCAGCCTGCAGGGCACCTCCCAAGGCACCCAGTCGGTCCAGGCCACGCTCTCGACATGTCAGGAGACATCTGCTGGATTGACAGGCCTGCCCAGTAGTGGGTGCCTGCTTGTGGAAGGTCGAGGGAGCTATGAAGAGCGTGTGCGGTGAGATCAGGGGTGCTGCCTGGGGCAGCTGGCCTGGGTGGCTCATGCGTCCCGTCATTGGGCAGCCTGGGAAGCGGGGCTGGGGTGAGGCAGCACCCACCCAGTGCTCACTGCCTCCTCAGGGCACCAGCCTGAGGTGTGGGCGTCCTTGTCCTCGGAGCTCAGTCTCCAGGAAGTATGGCCCAAGTGGGGGCTGCTGAATCGGCCATGAGGTTTGGTTGGTGGCAGGGTCTGACCCAGGGGAAGAAAGCCCCTACGCCTCGACCCTGCCTCCTGACTCAGCAGCCACCTCTGTTTGTCCTCCCCAGTGCCTCTTCTCCCACACGTACACACTCGTGTTCACTCTCTCTGCACACGTGGCGTCACGGGCTCTGCAGTGCTGAGAGAAGGCTGAGGTCTATGTGACCAGGCTCATCACAGGGAAAGGTCACAGCAGCCCTCCCCAGCAGCCTTGGAGCCTTCCTGTCTAGTCTGAAAGAGGGGAAGAAGGGTGAGGAGGGGCTGTCTGAGGGGTACAAGGCCCCAGGGACCCAGTGGAGCAGAGACTCTGGCCACTGGAAGGGCCTCTCTGGTGGCTCCCCATCTCAGCCTTTCGGTCCAATGCTTATCCCATCCCCATGCCCTGTGGTGTTGTGGAGCTGGGACTCGGCCCGGTGGCCTCTCCTTAATGAGCGCCCACGGAGCATGAAGATGCAGTCGCACTGGTAGTGGGGCCCGCCCAGCGCAGCCCTTCACACTGGAGACCTGGGGGTGCTCCTGACACCTCGCCCCTTGCAGTTCCCTTTAATTGAATGCTTTTGCAGCAAAGTAGGTTAAGGAACCATTTCTCCGTGGCCCAAGACATTTCTCTGCTCTGCAGTTGTCATTTAGTACCTGACAGCTTTTCCTCCCCAAGATAAATTCTGTGCTGGAGCTTGGACATTTGTCTCCTTTGTAGAAGGGCATCCTCGGGCCAGCTCGCCTCTCGGCAGTGCCAGGCAGAGCTGGCGAGGGTGCCACTCGCCTGCTGAGCCCACCCCTCTCACTGCAGGAGGCGCATGAAGCGGGTCTGGGACCGTGCCGTGGAGTTCCTGGCCTCCAACGAGTCCCGGATCCAGACGGAGTCCCACCGCGTGGCCGGGGAAGACATGCTGGTGTGGAGATGGACTAAGCCCTCCTCCTTCTCCGACTCCGAGCGATAAGCCTGGACAGACACCTGTTCCAGTCAGCCTGTCCCGGAGGTCCCCTCCAGGGGCACAAGAGGGTCATGAGACCTGCCGGTGCTGAATTCACACTTGCCTTGACTTTTTATCCTCCTCCCGACACAGTTCCAAAGGCTTCTCTCTGTCAGACTCGAGAGGAGCTCAGCTAGTTAGGAAACGTGGGCTTCCTTTGAGGGTGGAGGAGAGCAGCCAGGGGTGAGGGCCCATCCACTGCCCCGTTTTGCTGGCAGAAAGGAGCAGAAGGGTTTGTTTTTCATGAATAGAAAAGACAAAAGAGCAGCAGTTGTCAGACCCAGCAGAGCCGCGTGAGGGTGGGTGCGCCGGGGCTCGTCCGCTTGGCCAGCTTGCTGGCCTGGGAGCTGGGGCAGGGACTGCGGGGTTGGGCGGTGGGGGATGGGAGCAGCTTGGTCCATGTGCCTTCAGGGGGTGTTACCTGGGAGCTCAAGGGTGAGCCTGGCCTCTGTCTGGATGCGCCTCTTTATCCTGAAGGGGGAAGATGCTAGAAATTAGAATGAGTGACTGTAGGGGAACTGTCTAGAAACACCGGGCCCTGACGGAGGGGCCCTCAGGTCAGGAGGAGCGAGCTGTTGGCATGGCTTCCTGGAAGGAGGAACCCAGAGGAAGGGCGGAGCTGACAGCAGAGAGCAGGGTCTTGCTGACGTGCAGCCGCCACCTCCAGGGCCAGAGGTGGGCCCTGTGCACTGGTGCTTTTCACTGAAGTGGCGACTAGAGGGGACCTGCCGCAGGCATTGCATCAGGCCAAGACATGAGTTCCAGGACCTTAGGGGTCCCGCGCCAGCTAGAGCCTCGCGCTTCCTGCGTTTGAAGATCACCTTGTTTTACTGTGACCACGGCCTCCCCACCGGGGGCTGTTTAACTAGAACTTCGCACAGCGACTGTGTCTGTGCCACCCGCTGCTGCGGCTCCAGGGGCGGGCGAGGCGCGGCGGCCGCACGCTGCCCCCTGCTGGCCACACGGTGCCGCCGCACACCGCCGGCCCTCCCGCCGGTTCCGCTTGGCCTCTGCTCAGCCTGCCTGGCGAAGGCTCCAGAAACACCGCGGCGGGGGGCCTTATTAGTTAAGTGAGAAGCCGCTCTGGCGTGTCTCGTCCCCGTGTGTCCTCATCTGCAGCAGGCGGGAGAGGAGGAACAAACGCAGGAGCTGCCACGGCTGCCTCCGGAAGACATTAGCCACCCGTCTCTGGTCTTACTGGTATTTTTTGTCTGCTTAATAAAAGCTCCAGTCTCCCTCACTTGAGCAATACTCTCATTTCCTCTGATGTGGGCAGACCCGCGGGGCTGGAGCCTGAGTGCCGCCCGCCCGCCGTGAGGCCGCGTTCTCGCAATCACGCTGCGGCCGCAGTAGGAGGAAACGCCGCAACGGGCTCCAGTATCAGGGTTGAAACTGCTGGATAAATAAACTATTTATTAAAAATGCATGGTTTCTCCTCCGTGGTCCTTTCCCTTGCCCCAAAGCAACATCTGAGGAACGGCAGCGTCTGGCGTTCTGAAGCCCTGGTTCAGAGGGGGCTGAGGGGGACGCCAGTTCTGTGGCTCCCCGGCCTCTGGGCCTCCACCGCTTAGTGACCAATCCTCAGAACCTCAGTTTCCACATTTGTGACAGCGTGATGACCCTAGCCTGCGGGGTGGCTGCGAGGATTTCACTCGCAGGGTATCTGCCTGGCCCCAAGGGGTGGCTGGAAGTGGGAGCCAATGGGGCCTTTTCCCTTCAGCTCCGTTTCTGGCTCCCGCCAAGGCCACGGAGTGTCCCCTGGAGTGCTTGTACCAGCTGCCAGAGGCGGAGGAAGAAAGAGCAAAGTGAAGTTTGGTGGGGTTCCCAGCAGCTGATAGTTCCCTGAAGGAGACAGACTTCCTGTCTCCTCGGCCCCAACCACTGAGACCACCACCCACCACCCACCCGTGCAGCCTGGCGGGCACGCAGGCCGCCCGTGTGCAGGGCCCAGCGGGACTGGGCAGGTTTGCTGCCCACCAGTGCAGCCCCTGCCTGCAGCCCCGTGGCCAGCCTGTGGGGAAAGCCACAGGCATTTGGGACGGTGCCAACACCCAGCCTGGGCCCTCCTTTTTCGGGGGCCCAAGGATCAGTGAGCCCTGCTGTGCCCCGTGGAGTTTGCCTTGCCCATTTGTGGCCACCTTTCCTGTCCGCAGCGAGCACCAGCCCGTTACTCTTATGTCAGCTGTCATCAGACAGCTGGGTCCATAGTCCAACAAAGGACCCAGAAACAAGGGGGGCCAGAAAATGAGCCCATCCTTCCCTTTCTGTTCCCCGGCAGAACTTGCCTCGGCCGTGCTTCATCTGGAGCTGAGGAGGGAGCTGATGTAGCTCTATTTCTGTGAAGCTGTTTGCAGAGCAGGAGAGAGATCAAAATAAACCAAATAACAAAAGGCCCCCGCCAGCCCAGCTCCTTCCTTTCTGGAACACAGAGGCTGGCACAAAGGCCCCGAGGTGCGTCCTCAGCCTCGCTCCGGCTGCAGCTGGTTCAGATCAGGCTCTGCAGCCTCCCTTGCCTTTGAAGGGCCAAGTCTCACTTTTAGGTAGCTCTTATTTCACAAGGGACAGCAGCGGGTGATGGGGCTTGTCCAGGGAGGGGGTCCGAGCCATCTTGGGTCTGGAGCTGTTGTTGAAAAGTTCAAGTCATTCTGCTCGAATCCCTTCTAAGCACTCCCCAGGTGGCAGACCTGTCTTTCCTCAGTGACAAATAGCCCTCCCGGCCTCGGCGGGCACGGCTAAAGAAGCTTTGGGGGTGAGGGAGGAAGAGTCTGTACCCCACAAATCTCAGCCATGGACATCCACCCAGGAGCTCCAGGCCACCTTCCAGAGTCTCAACTCATGAAAAAGGTAAACACGGCCATTTGTCACTGACTTATCATAAGAACTGCGGTAGCAGCTGTTCCCCTTAATTAATACACCATTGACTTTGAGCCTCAAAAAAAGATGCCTTTGTTGAGGCAGGTGCGTGGACTCAAATCCATTATCCTGTCGGCCTCCCCCAAAGGGAAGGGGCAGGGGAGCAGTTACATGGTAAGTCACCCAACTGTTCCAGAACAGTCTGCCCTGGGCAGCCAGGCCAGCCTCTCCACCCTGTCCCCAGAGAAAGCACTAGAGACAGGAGATGTGCCAGGGGTGAGAAGGGCAGAACGACCAGTGGGGTGGCCGGACCCCTGGGTACTACGCCACCTGGTGTCCCCAGGCCTTCCCGGGGCGGGGCTGCGCCGGGAGGGGTGGAGGTGTGGGCTCGGCATCCTCAGGACAGCTCTGCCCTTCAGTGTCTGGGGACCTCGGGCAAATCACTTTGCCCGGTATCCAGGGAAGGTATTAAATGGTCAAATTAGCCCACCCATGACAGCATCACTACTTGCTCCTAGGGAGCTGCGGCTTGAGGACTCCTCAGAGCAGCCCTGGCCTCATGCTGTGGGTGCCACTGTCATCCCCTCTCTGTGGAGGGAGTCAGGAGAGGAGCCAGCATCAGAACCCAGGCCACCTGGCTCCAGAGCCTTGCCTCAGCCTTGCACGGTCCACTTCCCCGATGGAAGGGGGGCGCTCTCAGACTGGTGCTGCTACGGATTTGCCCGAATAAACAACTTCATTCCAGAGGAAGGCCAGGACCTCAACCCCCACCCTGTGGCTGCCCTTGTGCTCCCGCTCTGCGGGGCCCACGCCCCTTGCCGTCCTGCCCTCACCGCCCCGCTCCTGCCTCCGGGCCTTTGCACTTGCTGCCCGCCTGCCCTGCGTCCCCCAGAGCTCCATGCGGCTCCCTCCCTCCTCTCCTTCAGTCCTTGTGCCCTGTCTGAAGTTGTGACTGCACCCCCACCCTGCATGCCCTCTCATACCCAACCCCCCTTTTTTCTCTCTTGACACCTGACACACTCCATGTTTTACTCATTCCTGTTGTCTCTCCATCCCCACTCACCTGCCAGTGCCTCAAGGGCGTGAACCTTTGGTTCTTGTTCATAGAACAGTGCCAGGCACACAGGAGGCACTCAATAAATAGCCAAGAGATAGATAAAGGGAAACCGCCATCCCAGTAGAGTCCGGCACTGAGTTTCTAAGGTCTCTCTTTAGGCTGGTTTTGTTCATTATTTTTTCTTTTTTCAACCTGAGGTGACCCTCTCCCATCTTCCAATGGGTCCCAGCACTCCTCACTGCCTCCAGCACCCACCTCTCCCTGCAGGTCATCTCCCTGAAGGGTCCATGTCCCCAGCCCAGGTAAACAGCCTTCATTCTGGCCACAGAGGGGACAAGGCGGGACTGTCTGAATCGGGGCAAGGCTCTCACGTTGGTCAGAAATGTGGGACAGGAGCAGCTGTGCTTACCATTTACCCGGCAGGGCGCCAAGGACCTGCCCAGCACCCAGCCCCCTGTAACAGAGGAAGCTGCAGAGAAGATGGACTAGGGCCCAGGGCCTCCCCTCGACCAGGCACCAACACAGACATGCCCAGGATTTCTGTAAGATGCTGGTCGGGCAGCCCCCCAAAGTGTGATTTCTCGCCAGCCCTGGTGTGTGAGAGCTTGGGGCAGATGTAACTTATCTCTAAGAAAAGGGCTGGGATGATTCTCCTTGCCAAGGGTGTAGTCCAGTTCTACACTGAGGTCTGTCTGTGAAGTCGAGGCCGATCGTCTCCACATCACAGGGTGAAGGGAGACTCTAGGTGCGAACAGCCCTTTGCAAACCACGGAAGTGCTGCCCAGGCCAGGGGGTGAACAACAGTAGTCCTGGGCAGGGTCTCAAGAAAGGGTAGAGAAGGTAGCCTGGTGATTACAGCCCAATTTCTAAGCTGCTTCTGTTTCTTAAGGAGACAGGGGGAAGTACAGTAATTTCCTTCAATGAAAATAGGCAGCAGAATTCCCTTTGCCTCACTCCCCTTGCAATTAAGCCCTTCTCTGCAAATGAAATGATTTGGTTTTCATCGGAACTAATTTAAGCACACTGGAAGGACCGCTGAACTTTTTGATTGCAAACACCAGCGTGTGCAAAACAGAACCTAGCAGCAACGCCAGGCTGGTGAGGCGGCCTGCCAGCGGAGCCGGGGCACTGACGGGGTGAGGGTGGACGAGCCCTGGCTGGGAGCCCAGCTCTGCCCCTAAATCCATGGCCCTCTCCATGTGGCTGGTCCTCTTCCAGCCCCCACCTCCTCATCCCAAGGGAAGAAGTTGGACTAGATCCAGGGTGGTGAACCCAGAAGCCTCCGACACACTTGGCAATGGCAATGGGCCGAAGACCTGCATGTCCTTCACCACTCCTGTCACCAAAGGGTGGAGTCTTTCTTCTCCCCTGGATCAGGGCTGGCCCGAGACTGCCTTGGCCGGTGGAACATGGGGCTGGCCAGTTGCAGCTGAGGCCTCGAGAGGCCTTATTGCTTCCACTTCCTCCATCTGGGCCCCTAGGCCACCACAGCCAGAGGCCAGCTGCCCTGCTGGGGAGGCCCTGTGGGGAGAGAC
This sequence comes from Lepilemur ruficaudatus, assembly GCA_963574885.1. NCBI lineage: Eukaryota > Metazoa > Chordata > Mammalia > Primates > Lepilemuridae > Lepilemur > Lepilemur ruficaudatus. The sequence goes on from CAUYRT010051241.1 coordinate 46,835, forward strand.
ACCTGGCCAGCCCCAGCTGTCCCAGGCATCCCAGCTGACACACCAAATGCAGGAGAGAAGCCACCTTGCAGCAGCCCCAGCTGCGCCATGCGAACAGATAATCTATCCCCACCAAGCCCTGCCCAAATGGTAGAGTCAGGAGTAAATAAACAGTGGTTATTGTTGTCTTAAGCCACTAACTTTATATTGTTATTACAACTTTTTAATTTGAAATAGTTTAAGACTCACAAGCTGATGGGAAAATGGTATAGAGAGTTCTCGTGCACCCTTCACCCACCTCCCCCCAGTGTCACCACAGCACACTGTCACAACAGGAAATTGATGCAATCCTATTATCTCGGCCTTTATCCGGTGTCACCAGTTTAAATGCACTTGTGTGTGTGTGTGTGTGTGTGTGTGTGTGTGTGTGTGTGTCTAGTTCTGTGGAATTTCATCCCAGGAAGACACCAAGTTTCAGGGTGAATGCGCGAGACCGCCAGGCATGCGCAGTACTCGGCACTGTTCAGTTGAAAGTAAAAGCAGCAGCTCAAACGCCCCCAAGCATGGCCGGGCGCGGTGGCTCACGCCTGTAATCCTAACACTCTGGGAGGCCGAGGCGGGCAGATCGCTCAAGGTCAGGAGTTCGAAACCAGCCTGAGCAAGAGCGAGACCCTGTCTCTACTTAAAATAGAAAGAAATTAATTGACCAACTAAAAATATATAGAAAAAATTAGCCGGGCATGGTGGCGCATGCCTGTAGTCCCAGCTACTTGGGAGGCTGAGGCAGTAGGATCGCTTGAGCCCAGGAGTTTGAGGTTGCTGTGAGGTAGGCTGACGCCATGGCACTCACTCTAGCGTGGGCAGCAGAGTGAGACTCTGTCCCAAAAAAAAAAAAACACTCCCAAGCACAGGGCGAATGCACCAGCTCGCATGACCAGCATGGCGAGGCAGGGCCGGGAAGCATGGGGGCCCTGTTTCCTAGCAGGCTCTTCCAGCGGACACACCTCAGAGGGAGGAGAGAAGGGGAGGACTCGGAGTGAGCCAGGACCTACCGCCGGGCCAGGGCCTGGGGATTGGAGCACTGTGTGGTCAGGATGGAGCCCTGTACCTCCCCCGGGTCGGGGCACAGGACGGCGCACATGGCTGGTCAGATCACAAGGGTTGGAGGAGGAGCAATTCCCAAAGGCAGGGTGCGGCACTGCGACCAGAAGGAGAGAGCCCAGGCCAAACCCCGGCACGCAATCCCAGGTGGGAGTGGAGGGACATTTCACACTGGACTCAGATCGAGTGCCCAGGAGGCGTCCTGGGAACTCCGATGGCCCTGAGGGGTAGGGACAGCTAACGTGCAGAGCAGTCACTGGGGCCATTTACCAAAATTCCTGGCACAAGGAAAGGTTAGACCTTTCCCCACACCCTTTGAAATCAGGCACAGCAATAGGACTTGCTTTAGCCAATGAAATGTGAGTGGAAGTGACAAACAGCACTTTGAGATGGAATCAGCAAGAGCTCATTCACAGTGCCCGCTCTCTTCCTCTGTTATGTGTGGTGCTGCCGCCAGGCTGCCCCTCAGCCTGGGCCCCACAGTCCCCAGCTGCCCTGCAATGTGGGCATGAGCGAGAAACCCGCCTGCGCTGCTGCCGCAGCATCGGCCTGCCCTGCTCGCTGACCCAAGTCGCTAGCTACTGCCATCTTCCCTGGGGGAAGGACCACAGCCCACCACAGCAGGGAGGCATGGGAGCATGCCTGGGTCCTCGACACTCCTACTTCCAGTGCTGGGATGCTGGGGAATAGGCTAGAAAACTCTGGAAGGTCTGTCCAGGTCCTGTGTTTTTGGCTCTGCTAAGCCTTGGTGCAGACACCAGGGCGGTGTCTGGCAGGCTCTGTAGTGAGGGGCTGAAGCTGGGTCTTCCAAGCTGGCTCCCCCTGCCATGCAATTACCGCCAAGACAAGGCCACAGTCCCCTGAAGAGAAGGATCAGAGAAGCGGCGCACGGCAGGTGCGCAGGCACGCGGGAGTCCTCCTACCAGGCAGTCGCGCTGGCTCCACCAGCAGCCACGCGGCCACAGTGGAGAAGCTGGGGCCGCAAGCTCAGGCACTGCATCATGTGGGCTTAGCAGTGGAGGGGGGCCACCCGGCCGTCCCGGGAGAGCCAAGGCCCACGACGGCTGCTCAGCCTTGACTCAAGCTTGGTGGAAGAAGACAGTGGGGCGCGGTCAGGTCGGAGACTGTTAAAACAGCTGTCAGTGGAGGTGAGGGGGCATGGGCACCACAGGGCATCCCCTCCCCCGCAGGGACACGGCATGACGCACGACTGCTGAGTGCCAGGCCCTCCACGGGGCAGGTGCCCCGGGTCCCCACCAGGATCGTGAGGGTGACTGGAACAGCCCAGGCCAGAGAGAGGGAAGTGCGTGTGTGTGAACCATGCATGTGCTTGAAAGCATGTGTGTGCACATGCTTGTGCACGCCTGTGCTCTAGCACCCTGTGCGGGGATGGGGCTTCCTCTGGGACAAGCATGCTCATGTACTTTATCAAATTTGCAGATGCCACACAGCTGGGGGAGACGATGGCAAATACGCCAGATGACAGAGCTGGGATCTAAAGAGAAGTTGACAGGCTGGAGCGATGGGGTGGATCTAACGAGATGAAACTTAACAGGGACAAACGTGCTTATTTCGTCCTATTTGTGCCCTGCCTCCCTGTGTGGAGGAGGGGGAAGGACAGCGATTCCCAGGGCCGTAGACCGACTGCGCAGGCCCAGGGGTGGGGAGCACTGGGGCGAGCGCCAGCGTGGGGGGTCACGATGATGGGCAGCTCTGTGGGCAGAAGTGGCTGTGGCGAGTCAGTCCGTGGCCGCATCAGTAAAGGCGTAGCATCCAGGCTGAGGGTAGTGGGGACTCGGGACTCAGAGCACCTGGGTTTGAAGCCAGGGACCTGCTGGGCAGGGACTTTTCAGGCAGCTCAAGCCCAGCCCCCTCCACACCATCCACCTGGGAAACAGCCACCTACACGCTGTCTCTCCTACCTGTGGCCAGGGCACCCCAGCCTTCTCCTTTCAAACATGCCCTCCCAGAGTCAGGTCTGGGCCTCTGAGATCCCCGAAGTGCACAGGACAGAGGTCAGTCTTGCAAGGACTTCTCTCAACTTTCCACTCCAAGGCTGACGTACGTGGCCGGGCTTGGGGTTTCAGTGGCAGCTGAGGGTTGGGAGTGAGACACCTCTTCCTTCTGGCAGGCACATCCCAGTTCTCCAAGTGGCTCTTACTGGCCCTCTGTTGGCTTCTGGCTGCGAATAAGACTCAGCAAGAAGACGGTCACTTGCTCCAAATATCATAAGCAGAGGATCAGGGTGGTTCTGAGGACCCCTGAGGGGACAGAACCGGGTCTTATGAGTGGAACCCTCTGAAAGACAAACCCCAGCTCTATAGGAGGAGGAAGGCCCTCACTATTTTGAGCCTTGGGCTGCCCCAAGAGGTAGTGAGGCTCCCATCACTGAACGTATGTAAGCAGAGGCTGCATGACCATTCAGCAGGGATGCTAGCTCTGAAAGGATGTACAGAACTAGAGAATTAGCATCTTGCGCTACACTAAGGTGGTGTGATTCTAGGCAAGCTTCTGGTTAAAGCTGGGTGGAGTTTCTTGCCATGGGAATCCTCCTGAATGTGTTTCTTCTCCCTGGGGGAGCTGTTTGCCTGGTCTCAGCGGTTAGATTGAGAAATGGAAGTGGCAGCCAGGGTGAGGGCTCCTGTGGCCAAGGGTCACAAAAGGAAGGAGGCATCCCCTGGTAGCCAGAGCTGTCCTGCGTCTCAACCCTTACACATCCACAGAGCTGCTCACCCTGTGCTCCAGGGGAAAGCTGGGACCCAGGAAGCTTCTCCACACCCTTCCCTGCTCCTTGTCCTTGGAGGGGCAATGACATCTGCAGCCGCAGCCCTGCACTCTCAGCACTACTGAGACCTCAGCTGAACCTGGTGTCTGCGGGCAGGGCCAAGCCATGGGCCTGCAGGAAGGTGTCACCCCATCCTGCCAAGGGTCAGACTGAGCCAGGCCTGGGCCAGCCTCCCAAACACGGACTCCTGGGGTCCTGCTAGCTTTGAGTAAGGGCCTAGGTGTGGAAGGGAGGGGAGCAGTAGGAACGGACCCCTCCCCGCTGTAGACCCACTCACACCACACGTAGATGTGGCCCCATTATCCTCTCCTTGTTAGAAGATAACAGAGAGGGAGAGGATGGCTGTGCCTGGAGGGCTTCCTGGAGGAGGAGTTGATCCACTGCCAATCTGAGGGAGAAGGTATGAGTCTATGTGGGCGGCAGGGCCTAGTGGAGAGGTAAGAACCGGCCAGAGAGGGGCAAAGGGGTGGTGAGGTGAGGGGCAGTGAAGCCCACACAGCACAGCCGGCAAGGCATGGGCTCTGAATTTGAGTCCCAGGTCCTGCAACTTCCTGCTGTGTGGCCTTAGGTGACAAACTTCCTCTGAGCCTCACATTTCCCATCTGTATAATGGGACGACACAGGCAACACCGTCACAGCTGCTGAAAGGGTTAAATGACATGATGCACTGTGCCTGGCACACAGTGTCTGTTGTTATTGTTGTTGTCACTGTGATGAAAACCTGCGACTCCAGAGGATGCAACTGGGAACAAGCAGATGGGAGCAAGCAGGATTCAGACTTCAGCTAATTACAAAGAACTTTCCTGGGAGGCAGAAACATCTCTGCCTGGAGCAGGCTGCCGTGAGGGGGTGAGCTCCCTGTGCCGGAAGCATCCAAGCACCAAGGCACAGTGCAGGGCACCCACATGGGGACGTGCATGAGGGTGGCCAGCAGCACAGTAGGAGGGGCTGGAGGTCGTCAAGCAACCTCTCACCAGCTCTGAGGACTGGAGTGACAGTGGAATCGGGTGGCCTTGCTTCAGGACAGACAGAGTCCCCAGCCACCCTGGGCCCAGGCTGGGAGCTCTGACAAGTGTCCTGCAGGGGCCAGGCAGGAGTCCCGACAGCAGCAGGCCAAGCTGGGGAGATGAGAAGGAGGGCTCTGAGTGTGCAGTGGGGTCAGGGGGCTCCGGGCAGTCCGGGGCTGGAGTAAGGGTGCTGGCGTCCCAGGAGAGGATGCTCTGCATACATGCCCCAGAAGGATCACTCAGGTGTGGCTGAGAAGGGCCTGCTGACCAGGCCCTTGTGTGAGGGCTGAAGCCTTCTTCCCCTTCCGAGCTCTGCAGTGGGGGCTGGGGGAACCATCGAGCCCCACCCGCATGCTGAGCTCCCTGGGCTGGGGGACTGAGGATGAGGAGACTGGGCTGAGGGGCCAGGGACTCAGCCATGTCCCTAGACCCTCATCCCAGCTGGCACAGCCAAACAGGGTCCCCCAGGCCCTGTCTCTCCTGACACTGGAGGGGCAAAGAGCAGGGGCCTGAGACAGGGCTCCCTAGAGGGAGGGGTGTGGAGGGTGGGGAGGGGCAGAGGATGAAGCCCTCCCCTGGCTCCAGAGAGAGGAGTAGTGATACACTGCTGGGCGCTCACTGGGGGCTGAGGACGGATGAGGGGCTCATTCCTTCCTTGGCTGCACCGAGGCCTCCCACTCAGAGAAAGCAGTGCAGCCCCAGAGATGGGCTGGGAGGCAGGTCCAGGTTGGGGCTGACATGGTACCACAGCTGTGGGGCCACACTGAGATGTTGCCACCGTGCCTCCACCCACGGGGCCTGGTGGGCCCCAGCCCCTCAGGAGGGGGTGCGGGTCACTCCTTGCCCCTGGAGGGCACCCCATCTCCCCTTGGGGAGGGTGTGCCAGAGCCGGACAGGCAGGAGAGAAAGGGGCAGGCTGAAGGCACGGAGCAGAGAAGAGAGGGCACCCGTCCCTGGCAGGTGGCCCATTTTGGAGCCAGAGGAAGCCAATGTCCCTTAGACCCACCTCCACCCCAGGAAATGCTCTGGCTACTGAAGGGAAGAGTGACCTGGCCAAGTGTCCAGGAGGGATCCTGGGGCTTCAGGGACACAGGGAAGATTCTCTGCCCAATCCAAACCAAAGCCAAAGCAAATAAAACCTCTCCTAAGAGGAAGGCCCGAAATTCCACCATTAAAGATTCATTCCTTTAGCTTAACACTTTGTCATTTTCAAAAGTGCAAACCTATCAGTTTCACCTACGAGTAGGTCTGTCAAAGAAGGAGAGAGTGCACTGCGTCTCGTGAAGAGAAGCAGAGGCGGCGGGAGAGAGTGGGCCCCGGGCTTCCCGGGACTGACTTTCCTGGCTACCCAGCTTTGGCCAAGGGCCAGCTCCAAACATGCCCACGGAAGAGGGACGCTCTGGGTCTCACGCCCCCCACCAAAGACACCATTCACATGTGCACGTGCCCTCACAGGCATGTAAACACATGCACACCTGTGCACACACATGTATGTGAGAAACGGTACGTGCAAACTTGCACTCCTCAATCTCCAGGTCACACATGTGACACGGGACACAGGAAACAGACTCTGGGCCCAGATGACCCGTGGGGGAAGGGAAGGGGGCATAGTCTCCACTGCCTGCCTCCAACGCTCTCTAGGAGTGGTTGCCAGGAGCTACCTCCCACCCAGGAGCTGCTTTCTAATTTCGGGTCAAAGCGTCCAGCCAGTGGGTATTTATGGAGTGTCTGCGGAAGCTGCTGAAGAGCCCTTGTGACAGCTGAGAGGCGCAGCGATTAACCCATTAGCAGGGATTAGTTCTCACATTAGCATCTGCCACTGACTTCCGGCAGGCTGGTCTCTGTCTGAGTCCTCAGCTGCTCTCCCTGCACCGACCCACCGCAGGGCAGGTCCACCTGGGTGCACCAGACCAATATGCCAGAAGCCTCTTCCCTCCCTTCCCTCCTTTCCCCTCCCTTCTTTGTAAAGTAAGTTTCACTGTTATAAAAGTAACACATGGACATACTTTAAGAAGTCCAACAGTACTTCCCGGCTTATGAAGAAAGAACAGCTGTCCCCCGCAGCCCCAGGCCTACGTACCCGCGCTGGTCACCTCAGCGCCGTGTAACATGCATGTGCTACAAATTCGTGATTCTTCTATTTCAGGCTTTACCTATTCGTTTCTTACAGAAAATCACATTTTAACGTCCCATTAGGGTGTAGCTACACCATCGCCCACTCCCCTCCCGCATCCCATTCTAAACTTGTAATTTGTATTAAATCCACACCCATGTTTACATTAGTGTTACAACATGTAAGTGTTATTCCAGCTGAGTCGTTTAGTGTGTCAAGATCACATGTCCTTTAATGCAAAGCTTTTTGGGTTCCTAAAGTTAATTAATTTGCCTTTTGGTCCTTGCTGTTTATTCCCTGAGGCTTCTACGTACCTTCATCAGTTTACCCTCAAATGCTGCAACCAGACTTCAGACTTCTGGCAACATCCCCGCTTCCCCGAGCGCTCTCCAGGCCTGCAGAGCCTGGAGGCCCGGGACGTCCCTCCCCCAGCGTGGCACTGCATTCTCTGCTCCCCGGACACGCCATGTCATGCTTTTTGTTGGTTTACAACCCTGTTTTGTGGAAGTCATCCCTGTAAGAGCTTTCTGAGACAGGGTGCATGGAAGTTGGATCTTTTGACACATTTGTGGTGAATTGCTGGTGGCCACCAAAATCCATTCTCCCTCCTCTCTCCCTCCTTGTATGGTTCTAGAATGTGGCTGCCTAGCTGGGCTGTTTCTCACCTTCCTCTGCAGTTCAGAAGGGCCGTGGCTAGCAGACACGGTGGCACACGCCTGTAGTCCTAGCTGTTTGGGAGGCTGAGGCCGGAGGATCTCTTGAGCCTAGGACTTCAAGGCAGCGGTGAGCTATGATGGCAGCACTGCACCCCAGCCTGGGCAACAGAGAATCTGTCTCAAAAAAAAAAAAGTGGCAGTGGGATGAGATCTGTCAATGGGATGCATACGAAAGTGACGACGGCCACTTCTGGACTTAGCCTTAAGACATTGGGTCTGCCTCCCGTGCTCCCCTTCCTGTCTGTCTGTGGGAACCTGGACGGGTAGCAGGGGGCTGCGGCCTCATCTAGCGACAGGCCGTCGCCAGCTCCCAGACCAGGCTTGGGAGGGCATCTGCGTCTCACCACCGCTCAGCTTTTGGATGTGGGCGGGGCCTCCAGTCCCAGAGACTTTCCACCTTGTTTCTCTCTGGATCCCTCCGTGGCCAGCCCTCCCCAGAGAGGAGAAAGCTGGAGGGCGGTGGGTTGCCACTTGTCCACCTCCTTCCCTCTCCCGCCTGCAGTCCTCTCTCTCTCATTCTTTCTGTCCTTGCGGCACACATCTTTCTATCCTTTGCTGTCATTTCATCGGGGTCTCGGATAGTGTTTAGTCCACACCATGCAGAATAACTGGAAACACATCTCTGGTTTCTTTTTATAAATCCGAGAAGACCCAGCAGAGTGCTTGGCATGGAGCAGGTACCAAATGGATGGATGAACAAATGAATGAATGGCAGAGACACGATCCTCTACCCTCCAAAAGCTCACAACCCGGTTGGGCGGAGCATGCAGGTTGGAGGGAGACTAAAGGTACAAACACTCGCATCAGAACTCAGCGTGGAACGGACAGCAAGGGATCAGCCAGGGAGGTGAGGGACGAGGGCACCCGGACCCGCCTGCCTGTGCAGAGCTTCGCGTGCTGGGCTTGCCTGAGGAGGGCTGTGCCTTAGAGAGCTAGGTGTGTGGAGGATAAGGGTGTCCTCCACGTGAGAGGTGAAGGCTGATGCCAGCGTGGGAGTGGACAGGTGGGAGTGGAGGCTTCAGCCTGGCCACAGGGATGAGGCAGTGGCCAGAGGCGTCCGGCCACAGGCAAGCAGCAGCGCCGGTGAAAACCAGGCAGGGAAGCCGGCAAGGAGCCCGCGCTGAGGAGTGCAGCCACAGGAGCCTCCAGTGCCCTGCAGCAGGCTGGGAGCTGGAGACCAAGAGGGTGCTGCCCACAGAGCAGGGGACTCGCCTCAAACTGGGTTTTCCTCCTGGTTTGGCTGTGCACTCTTGGGCTTGTGACCTACAGCCCCCATGACTCTGTTTCCCCACCTATAAAATGGGGACAGATTGGCCACATCTCTGCACCTCCACCATATCCACTCCTGTCACCTCCAGCTTGACAACCGCAAAACCTCCTTACTGGGCCCCGTTTCCTCCTTGACCCCAGAGCCATGCAGTCAGCCGCATGCTCAGAAAGGTCCCACACTTGGTCTAAGGCTGTGCTGTTACCATCTGGGATTTTTTTTCCCCCCACATTTGGGGAAATCGCAGGGGTCAGCACATCCGGAGTGCAATGGATAAGCCTTGCCCTGGGAAAACCACCTTCGTGATCATGGTATCTCCCCTGCCAGTTAAGTATGGGGGATTCTTAATAATTCTTGAACAAGGGTCCTATGCTTTCACTTTGCACTGGGCTTCACAAATTGTATAGATTAGACTTGGCTTCCATCTACTTAAAGCAGAAGCAAAAGTCTGTCTGTCTCTCTCACACACACACATCTCTGACTCTCTCTTCTACCACTCGCCCCTTGCTCCCTCTGTTCCAGACACACTGGCTTCCTTGTTCCTGCCCCAGGACCTTTGCACTTGCTGTTTCTCTTCCTGGCATCCTCTTCGACACAGAGCGCCTAGCCCGACCCTCAGGATACAGCAGGTGCTCAGGAGAGGGGGCCCTTCTCACGTCTCTCCAGAGCCTCATGGTGGGGACATCCAGTGTGTGTGGCAGGGAGCACTAACATCCTGCTTGACAGCTGAGGAAACTGAGCCTGGACCTGCAGGAAGGGCTGCCACGTGAAACATGGGACCCCACTTCAGTGTGAGTCACATGGGATGTTCTCACACAAAATCATTCATTGTTTATCTGACATTCAAAGGTGACAGGGCATCTCGTACTCTTGCTTGCTGCCTGGCCACCTTAACTATGGGGACTTGCCCGAGGTCCTCTCTGGTTTGGCCTAGACCCAGCCCCCAGCCCTGCACTGGCCTTTCCCCAGTTGCCCTTCCTGGCATTCCTGGGGCCACGGGCTTCAGCATTCCAGGCTGAACTTGAACCTGTACCCGGAGGGCTGGACAGAGTGCCAGAGGAGGCAGCCAGAGGCCCAGGCCTGCAAGCAGACGATCCCGCCTCAGAACTTGGGGTCCAGGCTGGAGGGGCAGGCAGCGGGTGGCAGCTGGGCTAAAACAAGGCAAGAGGTGCGAGAGGGGCAGCCTGCAGGGCCTTGCGGGCCCAGGAGGGCCTCGCACCCTGTGGGATCCTCGGGGCCGGGTCTTACTGTGTCTCGCCCAACGGCTGCTACAGCCTCCGTGGGGCTCCGCAGAACCACCCTGGGATTCTCAACCCCGTGCAACGAGTCAGGAGCCTGTGCCTCAGTTTCCTCATCTGTGAAATCTGGGGACAATAATAGCACTTCCCCCACAAAGTTCTTGGAGGATTAACTGAGTTGACATGTATTAGTGGCTAGAATAGCGCTTGGTACATAATTAGGGCTTCCCTCGTGTCTGTTGCTGCTACTGCCACAAACACCATGACTTAAACCCCCACTCCTGCCGCAGGCCCCAAGCCCCGCTCCCGCACCCCCGCCGCCCTCCTGGCTCCTCCCAGGACCCTCCACTGTCTGCAGCAGCCTCTGCGGCCTTCCTGGGGCAGAGGTGGGGCCATGGGGATTAGGCTGCCCAGAGGACAGATCCCTGCCCACCAAGCTGCCCAGGCGTGGGGCAGCTGCCAGGGGACAGGCTGGGGGCTGGCCGAGGATGGATGGCTGCTCCGGCCGCGAGCCCAGCTCAGCAGAAAGCAGGGCCGGCAGTAATGGGCTGGCAGCCCCCAGCTGCAACCAACTTCATTTTCTGCCACAATTAAATGATTACAGGCGTTTGTTCACCCTCACTTATTCAATTACCTAGTGGCCCTGAAGGACTCTCAAAGAAACAGCCATAAATAATCTGCGCCAGCCACCCCCAGGCTGTTGTCCCTGCCCACCGCTCACAGCCCAGCACGGCACCTTCCTTCCCGCAGGGCCACGCTGCCTTGCCAGGCCCAGGCCCCAGCTCCCACACCCGCATCTGAGAGCCCGGCCCCTGACCTGAGAGTCAGCAGACCCGGGTCCCCACCTGGCTCTACCTCGGCCCAGGTGGAGTCTCTGAGAGGCGAGCCCCTCTGTGGGCCTCCATTTCCTTATCTGTAAAATGTGAGAAAATTTTCATGTCAGCTGTGAAGTGTTGATCTGGCAAGGGGCTGTGGTCCTGGCTTCACAGGTGAAATATGGGCACCCCCCAGGAGAGAGGAGAGGTGAAACGTCCTCCCTCCACCGCCTCCACCCCACCCCCACCCCAGCTACCCTAAAGCCTTCCAAAAATGCCATGCTCTTCCATGCCTCTGTGCCTTGGCAGATGCTGTTCCCCTTGCTGTTCCCTTCATTCACTCCCCTGCCTGGGGACTCCTACCTACCCTTCAGGGCCCAACTCGGATGCCATCTCTCCTGGGAAGCCTGCACCCCAGCCCCATGGCAAATGGACTAACCTCTCCCACCTTCTGCTCCCACGGCACTTTATATGTGTTCTGGATTTGGGGACAGTCCCAGATTCAAGTATTCTGAGCCAGGACATAACCATGTCAAGGCGTGAATCTGAATTCAGGGTTGGAGAGTACGGCCACCCCATTTCCACTCCAGGCAGAGTCCATCCCTGCGTGGCCTGGCTCACATTTATAACTATAATAACAACAATAGTCAAGGTTTCAGGGGTACTTGCATTATGTCATTGAAATGTCACAATAACCCTCAGAAAACCATCCCTGCTTTACAGCTAAGGAAGCTGAGGCTCGGTGCGGTTAGGGTGCTTGTCCACAGTCATGCACCCGGGGACTGCAGAGCTGGGAACTGAGCAAGGTGAGTCCACGTCCACCATGCGTGGATCTGTCTCTGCCACCTCCGCTCTGCAGCAAAAAGTCTTGGTGGCCGTGGCCTGTGGGTTCAGTTCCGGCTCTCCGACCAGCCACCACGCAGACCCAGGCCCGTCCTCTCATCCCTCCTGCTAAATGAAAGGACTGTGACAGGTAGCCTCTAAAGGCCCCTGTAGCTCTGATGTTCTGGAATTTTCTTTCTTTCTGTGAAGGACTTTTCTGAGCTGAGCCAACAAAGCTTCAAAACTACGGCAGGAATGGCAGGTTCAGGCAGCCCCTGGGGAGATTCTCTGAGCAGGGCCCTCCCAGTCTCCTCCCTTGTGCCCGGAAGGCAGGTGGCAGTCTTTTCTGGAGGAAGGCAGCCCCCCGCCCCAGAAAGGGCAGCAGAGTTCTTGGGGCTGGCGGGCAGGGCAGGGTCCTCGGCCCGCCACCTTCCTCTGAGGGCCTTTGGTGTCAGCCACCGTGCCGGCCTCATAAGTTTTACTTGCCGATTGTTTACAGGGCAAAGAGGACACGAGCTGCAATAGTGATAGCACGCAGTTGGGTTCTCGGTGCCACGCATTGGCTTTCGCACGGATCAAAACCCCACAAGAACCTGCCTTCCTGAGAGCTGTCTTGGGTCAGGAGGTCCCAGCTCCCCGTGTGGCCCTCGGCAGGGCGTCCTTTTTCCGGAGCTGGGGGCCGTGGACTGTCACCCAGCACTGCTGCGCGAGCCGGCCCAGTGCAGAGGCCCCACCTGGCCTGTGTCCACGTGCGCTGGCCGGCCAGCTCCTCCCTCCTGCCAGCCGCCCCCAGGCACCAACATGGCCCCAGGCTGGGCTGGGAAGTGGAGGGCTGGCCCCGTGCTTTCCCCCTGGCATGGGATGTGTCTCGGCCCTATGTGTGGCTGTGGGGCTGCCCAATAATAATAAGGTAGGAGTGGGGGCTCCAGGTTCAAATCCCGACTCCGCGCCTGCGAGCTGTGTGACTGAGGGCGCTCCCTGACAGGGCTGTCACGAGGATCAAAGGAGACAATGGCTTATGAGGAGCCAAGAGCAGGGCTCCTGCTGCTCATGGCGTGGGGTGGCTGTGGTGGCTCCGCTTGGCGCCGCCCTGAGCCCGAGTCCCCCTCACACCCACTCAGCCACCCTCCCACACACCCTGCTTGCGGAGGTTGTCTGTTCCCAAGGACCCAGGTGGTGACAGCTGCTTCGTTCCAGATGAGTCCCTGCCTCGCAGAGAGAGCCTATCACCTCCTGGTTGGCACAGTGTGTGGCTCAAGGGCTCATGGTCCCAGATGCCCGGTTCCCTGGGGCAGGCAGAGGCTGCGGAGAGAGGGGAGAGGGTGCAGAGGTCTGGGCCTGGCGCCTCCTGCCCTGGGCTTCGCTCTCCTGCTGTTCCGGCGACAGGCCGCAGCCCTGTGCAGGACCCAGCACCCGGGCTGGGAGTTCCTGGTGGGGCTGGGGGCTGGGCCAGGTCACACCAGCACAGGTGCGATTCTCGGGGAGCCACAAGCCGCCCAGCCCTGAGGCCTCCCCTGACTATGAAGGGCTAGACAGCGACCTCTCCCGGGGTGCGTCCCATCCTGCACTTTCTAGGATGCGGGGTGGGGTCGGAGGGCAGGGGAGGGTGCTGTGCCAAGCTGGGGTACAACGAGGCGAGCCCAGCACAGGGAGGAGGGGCTCTTACTGGAACCTGGGCAGGTCTGTGGCAGCTGCCCACGTTTACACCATGGTAAGGGGGTGACGACATGCCCTGGAATGGGAGGCTGTCTCTACGGCCAGAACTCTGGGTCACGGGAGCAGGGACAGAGGCAGCTGCTGACCAGGGATGCCACAGAGCCATGGTGACGGGGCCAGGAGGAGGAAAGGGAGCCCTGTTGTGCAAGCCCGAGCACCGAGAGGCTGGGAGGGAGAACCAGAGACCCAGAACAAGTCCATGTGTTCATTCACTCACTCATTCATTCATTCATTCACAAACATGTTCTGGAAGGCTGGTGCCAGAACATTCTAAGGACATAGTGTTGAGCAAAGTGAGCCAAGTCACCATCCTCAAGGAGGAGAGTCACTCAGGGGACAAATGACACAAGTAAACATGCAACTTCATCTGGCAAAAGTGCTTCTAAAGAAAGTACTAGACGGTGGGCTGTGTCGGAGAGGTCAGGGAGGGCTTCTGGGAGGAGGTGAGGCTCAAGCTGGTATCTAGAGGGTAGAGAGGAGTTAGCAGGTGGAGGTGAGGGAATGGCGCCCAGGTCAGAAAGAACAGAAGGTGTGGCTGGACCACTGAGGGGTGGTGCAAAGGGGTGCCACGTGAGGTGGGACTGGGGAGGGACTTGGAATTTATTCTAAGGACAGGGAGCCACTGAAGAATATTAAGCAAGGAAATGACATGATCCAAATCCCCATGTCCAAACATCACTTTGAGGGGAACGGTGGATTTGCAAAGAGAACCAGGACACTAAGGAGCTGCGGGAGTCCCCCATGCCCGTATGGTGGCCAGGTGGGGGCCGTGGAGATGGCGGACAGGGACCAGCTAGAGAAACGTCTGGGACGTGAACTGCACAGGACAGGGTGATGGAGGGACGCTGGGAAGGCAGCAGACAGGGGACCCTCAAAGCTCAGTCCAGGCTGGGGTGGGAGGGGCAGAGGGGGGCCAGCCAGGGAGGGCCCCGCCCACCCTGCGCCTGGCGGGGAGGACTTCTAACAGCAGCCCACGCCTTGGCACCCAGGCATTTTCTGCTGATTGCCTGGAGTAGGAGAGATGGGAGCCAGGCCCAGAGGGTGGCCGAGGAGCTGCCATCTGGGCAAAGGTGGGTCCCACACATGCCTGTGGAAAGAGAAATAGCAGCAGGCACCTTGGAAGTGAAGTGAGCTTTGGAAAAACGGCCATCGAGAGAACTTGGCCACAGTCAGGACACAGAAATAAAGTGCTCTATTTGATTACGTAACGGAAAGCTCCGGCAGCAGGGCCCCGGGAGTTTTGTCTACTGCTATATGTCTCAGGTCACATATTAGGGGCTCAAAAATGTTGTTAAATAGGTGAATAAGAAATCAGTCTGGGCCGGGCGCGGTGGCTAACGCCTGTAATCCTAGCACTCTGGGAGGCCGAGGCGGTCAGATTGCTCAAGGTCAGGAGTTCGAAACCAGCCTGAGCAAGAGTGAGACCCCGTCTCTACTATAAATAGAAAGAAATTAATTGGCCAACTAAAAATATATAGAAAAATAATTAGCCGGGCATGGTGGTGCATGCCTGTAGTCGCAGCTACTCGGGAGGCTGAGGTAGTAGGATCACTTGAGCCCAGGAGTTTGAGGTTGCTGTGAGCTAGGCTGACGCCACGGCACTCACTCTAGCCCAGGCAGCAGAGTGAGATTCTGCCTCAAAAAAAAAAAAAAAGAAATCAGTCTGAACCTCTCTCTTGACAATGAAACAAAAGCAGAAAGCAGGCAGTGGAATGTGGATC
>CAUYRT010051242.1:0-26260 GCA_963574885.1 Lepilemur ruficaudatus
AAAAAAAAAAGGATATGTTTTGTCTTTTTAAAAAAAGGATAAAACAAATTCTTAATTGGTTAAGAAAAGAATATATATTAGTAGCAGTAAGGCAAATATTGCAAAATATAACAAATGGTACATGTGGAGAAAGAGTATATGAGTGTTCTATTCTTGCAAATTTTCCATACATTTGAAATTATTTTATCATAAAACATTTAAGAAGAGAGAAAATGGAGAAACATCAAGTATAGACAACTTCAGGAGTTTTGCTACATAGGAGAGTAAAGAAATGTGATAGCTCTATATAGAATGAAATCAATTTTTTCAATAAATAAATGAAATCAATTATTCCTGTGTTATGTATAAAGCAAATCGTAAAGGAAATATCCATACAATGATCTAATTCTTTTTTAATATTCTATGAAAATTCCCATTCTAAAATACTAAAAGAGAATTTCCTATGTAGCTGTGAATATGCCTACATTTACATAATAGAGTTAGAAGCAAGCAAGATAACACTGAATGATGGAAACATGCCACAAACATAGCCAATTGAAATTATGGATTATTTCTTCTTAAACTTTCATTTAGCTTTCCAACTAGTATAATACTTCAAGCAGATTCATAGTTAAGATTATGACATTGGAATTAAGTTACATATGATAAACGTAGATGATAGAAAATAATGGTTACTATTCACTAATTTTGACAAAAATATTACTAAACTAATGATGCTATGAGCTGGAGTTATTAAGTTTAGATTTAGATTCATTTTTATACTTAAACCAAAGAAAACAGCAAGATTCCCCACCTATTTTTTCCAATAGTCCACCAAATGACAGAATGTAGATCTCTTTTGATCTGTATTTAGATTTTTGATATTTTGTTTCTCATGACTTTTTTGGTTTTAATTTAGATTTTTAAAAATATTGCATTAAGATATGATAAATCTTGGTTACCAAGTTATTTGATACCCCCTTTATTTTGAGCCTAAGGCTAGTGCTTCATTCCCCTTACCCTAGAGTGGCCTGTCTTATATATATCTTCTGAGCATAAACTCAGACAGTGAAAAAAATATGATAAAATAAAGCTAACCAATAAAGCGTTTCATAGTTAATTTTATATGGTAGCCTGTAAGTTAAAAAAAATGTAGCATATAATGTCATTCCCCATGAGAGTGTTCAAAGTTTTTGAACAAATTGGTCATCATGATGTGTATTCTTTATTTGTATCGTTTCAAACCTACTGACTGAGATGAACAGGTAAATATCTGCCAAGTCGCAGTATTAATTGGTGGCCAATATTTTCTAAAATACCATGGCAAATCTCCCCCAAAAGTTTCCTCACGCCCTTCTTAATCCCACCTTCCATCCTTCCCCACCCTGCTGCAGCCACCTCAGGTAAACACTGATCTACTTTCCATCACTATACAGTAATTTGCATTTTCTAGATTTTTGTATAAATCAATCATGCAGTATGTAAAAAAAATACCAAGGCACACCATGACTATGCCATTTAGCACTTCTATCTGGGTTACTCTTTAATTAACAGGAAAATGATTCAGAAGTGACGCTAGATAACCATTTATGAAAACAACAGCGCTTAATTTTCTTATTTGAGGACATATATAAAACCAACTGGAAAACGTTCTCAAGGTTGCTCTCTAAAGGGGAAGAACAAGCAATAATATAAGAAAAATAAATTTCTAAAACTAATATTAATAACTTATCAATTAACTGTCGTTTGGGGAGCATTTTATGCTATGCAAGATAATGAAAAACTAAGATATAAGATATAGTTGGGAGAAAAAAATCCATATAAGAAACACTCTGTGAATAAAGCACCATTCTGTATAATAGTACAAAGCACTGGTTTTTGAAGTATTGAATGCATTAATCAATTATTAATTAAGATCGACATATTTATTTACAAAAGGACTTTCAGGGCATAGTTAGCAGATTTACTTGGATAATTAGAGGTATAGTGATATGTATTTCTGGATAAAAATTTAAATAATTAGCTAAGCTAAATCTTATGGATAACTCAGCTAAATATGCCTTGTGAAAAATCTAGGGATTCTTAACAATGTGCCTAGTAATAAAATGCTAGGTTTATTTAAGAATTTTATATAATTAAAAAATCATTGTTCAAAGGCAGTCATAGTTAGTTATCCTAATTTGCCTTTGTTCGGATTTTATTGTTTCATGGTTCCCAAATTCTCACTTGGAATCGTTATAAAAAGGTGCTCCAGAATGTTAAATTGCCTAATCTATGTGAGCATTGACCTTAACTGTGAAATTCATTTTCTGTTCACATTTTCTTTTATAAATATCACAAATATGTACATATTAACACATTTTTGCACTACGTTGGTACTAACTTTAGGGTTATGAAGTTTGTATTGGCACGCTGGTATGGTAATTTTTAAATTTTACAAGTTGGGGTTGGCTTAAATGCAAAAAATGTTAATAAAAATTATTTTCATTTTTGAGTACCTTCTCTATGGCATATTCTCTTTATAGGGGCTGATAAATTTTGGTACTGGGAGAAACCTTAAACCTAGAATAAATATCTGATATAAAAAAAGTTCACCCATATGATGAGGCTGTTTCTGTCAACTGCAGACTTTGTTCCCTAAAATAAGTCTGTATCAACTGTTTCCAGAAGTTGAATAGTTAGTAATTGGTGCAGAAGTAGCTCAGGTGATACTGAGGACAAGAAAAGCCTTTATATTTAAGTGAGCGGAACTGGCCGCAGGCACACATGGAGATCCAAATACATAAATCTAATATGAGCACTTTTGAGCATTAATCCAACTGAACCTCTTAAATAATGTGTTATGCCCTACTGCCTTACTCTGATAATTATTATACTAATAATTATTATAATGAAACTCCTTGATAGGCTTTGTTTATTCCTTTTTTATAGGATTTTTAAAGAACCTTGAACTATAGAATTACTGGTAAATAATGACTGATTATATCCCAAGGCCAGAAACCGTTTTATCAAACTTTGTAACCCCTGGTATCTGGTGCATAATCTTGCATATGATAGAAATTCAGTAAAACACTTATTGATTTAATTTGAATAATTTCTCTCAGTTTATGAAACATCATCAAATACCCTTTTTGAATAAAAGCCAATATACAAAGTAGAAAACGCTAAAATTTATATGCATGTTATTTTTTGGAAGGCAGCTATGCTCACCACTATACCACCAACGCACTTATGTATGTTATTTTTTGAAATCATTTTCTCAGTAAACTCCAAAATGGACTTCCAGGGCTCAGGTCCTCCTCCTGCTGCCCTTTGCTTTTGTTGACATCCCCTGTGACACTCAATTGTGCCCTGTATAGTTGCAAAGTTCACTCTTATTCACACATCTGACTTTCTGATTAGGCTGTAAGGTTTTGGAGACCAGACTGCTGTTAGTTAGTTTTCTTTGAATTTCTACAATATCCTGCAAGCTATGGGTGTTTAATACATGTTGATGGAATTAAATTACTTTCCAGATCTGTGTGCTCTAGTCTAAACTCAAGAATGCTGAACCTTAAAGAAATGAGGGTGAAATTCTAGTTTTCAATATGCAGCTTTAAAAAAGATGAGAAAAAGTTATAGTTTGACTTTAAGTGCTCTGAAGTACAAATAGCAGATTTATAGCATAGTGATTTCTCTCTTATTATGCATTCTACTAGTTCAGAGTTCAGTATCCCTGCAAAGTTGGAAGGAGTTGTCTAGGATGACAATTTTCTTTTTTTATAATTTCAAAATATTAAGTGGATAAAAATGTTTTTGTTACATGGATAACTTGTATAATGCTTAAGTTGGGGCTTTTAGTGTGCCCATCACCAGAATAGTGTTCATCGTACCCAACAGGTAAGTTTTTACCTTCTTAGAATCCAATGGCCTTTGCAACTCTTTGTGCCCATGTATATCCATTGTTTAGTTCCCAATTATTAGTGAGTACATGTAGCAGTTGTTTTTCCATTCCTGAAATACTTCGCTTGGAATAATGGTCTCCAGTTCCGTCCAAGTTGCTGCAAAAGACATTTTATTCCTTTTTATGGCTAAGTAGTACTCCATGGTATATGTACCACATTTTAATCCACTTTTGAATTGTTGGGCACTTAAGTTGATGCCACATCTTTGCAATTGTGTGTTGTGCTGCAATAAACATTTGCATGCAGGTGTCTTTTTGATAAAATGACTTCTTCTCCTTTGGGTAGATACCCAGTAGTGGGATTGCTGGATTAAATGGTAGGTCTACATTTATTTCTTTGAGGAACCTCCATACTGTTTTCCATAAAGGTTGTACTAATTTGCAGTCCCATGAACAGTGTATAAGTGTTTCTTTCTCTCCTCATCCACACCAGCATCTATTGGTATTTGATTTTTTATTAATTGTCATTTTGCCACAGGTAAGGTGGTATCTTATTGTGGCTTTAATTTGCATTTCCCTGATCATTAGTGATGTTGAGCTTTTTTTCATTTATGTTGGCCATTTGTCTATCTTCTTTTGAAAAGCTTCTGTTCATGTCTTTTGCCCACTTTTTTAATGGAGTTGTTTTTTCTTGCTGATTTGTTTCAGTTCTTTGTAGATTCTGAATATTAGCCCTTTATTGGATGTATAGTTTGCAAATATTTTCTCCCGTTATGTAGGTTGTCTATTTACTCTGTTTATTATTTCCTTAGCTGTGTAGAAGCTTTTTAATTTAATTAAATCCCATTTATTTATTTCTGTTGTTGCTATATTTGCCTTTATAGTCTTAGTCATAAGTTCTTTGCCTAGGCCAATGTCTATAAGAGCGTTTCCTGTTTTCTGTTAGAATCTTTATGGTTTCATGCCTTACATTTAAGTCTTTTATTCATCTTGAATTAATATTTGTATATGGTGAGAGATAAGGGTCCTGTTTCATTCATCTTCATGTGGCTACCCGGTTTCCCCAGCACCATTTATTGAATAGAGCTTCCTTTTCCCAGTGTATGTTATTGTCTGCTTTGTTGAAGATCAGTTGGTTACAGGTAGATAGCTTTATATCTAGGTTCCCTATTCTGTTCCATTGGTCTATGTCTCTACTTTTATGCCAGTACCATACTGTTTTGTTTACCAAAGCCTTGTGGTATAATTTAAAGTCAGGTAATGTGATGCCTACAGATTTGTTCTTTTTGCTTAATTAAGATTGCTTTGGTTACTTGGGCTCTTTTTTGGTTCCAAATGAAGTGTAGAATTATTTTTCCTAGATCTGTGAAATAAGACACTGCTATTTTGATGAAGATTGCATTGAATCTATAAATCACTTTGGTCAGTATGGCCATGTTAATGATGTTGAGCCTACCAATCTATGAACATGGGATGTTTTTCCATTTGTTTGTGTTACCTATGATATCTTTTATCGGTGTTTCGCAGTTCTCCTCGTAGAGATCTTTTACCTCCTTGGTTAATTATATTCCTAGGTATTTTATTTTCTCTGTAGCTATTGTGAATGGTACTGAGTCCTTGATTTGACTCTCAGCTTGACTGTTATTAGTGTATAGAAATGCTACTGAGCTGGACAGATCATTGAAGCAGAAAATTATAAAGAAACACTGGGCTTAAATGAGACTCTAGAAAAATGGACCTAGTAGACATTTACAGAACATTCTACCCCAAACCTACTGAATATACGTTCTTCTCATTAGCACATGGCACATTCTCCAAGATTGATTATATCTTAGGCCACAAAACAAGTCTCAGAAAATTCAAAAAAATCAAAATTGTAACATGTATCTTCTCAGACCACAGTGGAATAAAACTAGAAATCAATACCAAGAGAAACACTCAAATCTATAAAAAGTCATGGAAATTAAACAACCTGCTACTGAATGATCCTTGGGTCAATGATAAAATTAAGATGGAAATCAAAAGGATGACAATTTTCTTGAAAGCATACATGAAGATTTTAAGATTGAAGCAATGTAGCCTAAGATAAAGTTGCCCTGTGGAAATAATTTTTAAGTAGACAGGTTTAAGAAATGAAAAAAATTTACTTAAAGAAGTTGTGTGTAGAAAACAATATTGAGGGATTTTCAGAACTTACAGTGCAGACTTTGATGAGATGCTAAAGATGTCCATCTCCAAATGAGACTAGTGGTTTGATTCTATTTCATGTGTTTTTAGTAAATTTCATAATTTAGACTTGGCTGTAATGACTTCAGTATTCAAATCACCCCTTTTACAGTTTAGCATCTCTAGACATTAAAGCTTCTATTTATTCATAAAAAGAACCAGCTGCCAAAAAACCTTTTAAAATAAAATATTATGCCTCCTCTCTGGCCTGTCAGAAATCATCAGTGGTCATAAGTGGCCATATTTATTTCTTCCTGTGTATTTTCCCAGCAGTCAGAAACTAGTGGGTAGAGACTGATGACAACCAAATATATTATTTGGTCCTTAACATCATTAAGTGTGAAGACTTTCTCACAGGGGTGGACCTATTTTTAAGATAAAGTCATTACAAATGACTTTGAAAGTCTGAGCAATTCGATTGAGATAAAATACAAATTAGATTTCTTAACATCTAGGGCATTTGCTAGGCTCAATCTTTAATAGAAAAGTAAGAAAATCAGTTGTGAATATTAATAAACAAATAAACAAAATACACAGAACATAATATCAAAAACAATAACAAAAATACCAAAAAGGGGGTGGGAGAAAGAAAAAGAAAAGAAACCCAAACCAAAATAAAACACAAATTAAAATTTAACTTGAAGTTGAGAAATCAACTTGAGCTTAAAGGAGCTAAGAAGTTATTTTAAGTTCTCCAAACTCAGGTCTTGAATAGAATGTATGAAAGCTCTATGTCATTAGCTCTTCTGTGTATGAAAAATACTCACGACTCCTTGATGGCTGTCACTAGAAAAAGAGCTTTGCTTCAGTACTGCCACAGAGTGGGAGGAAGAGGGGGAGGAAGAGGAAAGTCTTCTTTAAGGCAGGGTAAAATTGTTTCTCTAGATCTACTTTTTAATATGCTTATTTTTTCAATTGCCACCTTTCTTTTATGCTCTCGACAGTGATGAGAAAACCAACCTGGCTGATTTGAGTCATAGAATGGAATGAACTCCTTCTCCAGTTGACTGTCTCCACCCCTGCTGCCTCAGACGTGGGACACACGCTCGGAATGTGTTCAAGAGGGTCAAATGCTTGTCTTCCTTGGCCACACAACACACTGATTTTTGGCATAATCTGCTGTTTTTAGCCAATTGTTTTGCCTACTCTAAAATCCATTCCAACCGATGGATTACAAATCTCTAACTTCTGAGGTTCAGGGATGGTTGGAAAACTATGGGTTCCTTTTTGTAAGGGGAGAAAACGGCTTTAAAAGTAAGCTCTTGGTGAGGCACAGTGGCTCATGCTTGTAATCCCTGGGAGGCCGAGGTGGGAGGATCGCTTGAGGTTAGGAGTTCAAGATCAGCCTGAGCAAGAACAAGACTCTGTCTCTACAAAAAACAGAAAAATTAGCCGGGTGTTGTGGCATGTGCCTGTGGTCCTAGTTACTAACTGCTCGGGAGGCTGAGGCAGGAGGATTCCTTGAGCCCAGGAGTTTAAGGTTGCAGTGAGCTATGATTATGCCACTGTCCTCATGCCCAGGCAGCACAGGGAGACCCTGTCTCTAAAAAAAAAAAAAAAAAAAAGGTAAGCTCTTAAGGCTTCTCTGTGTAATAGAAAGGTTTTTCAAAATCCCAATTTGAATGAAATTTAAATGAATTAGTAAGAAGCAGATCAAATGTCCTTAGTCCTAAAGAAGAAATACGTGCCAGGCAGAATGTGGTTTTATTGAACCCTCTGCTTCTCAGAGTTTGAAATGTTTAGCAAATCCGGAGTTTTGAGGGCAATGGTTTGTGGTGAGCAATTGAGGTGACCGAACTTTCAGTTGCTTCTAAGTCTCCAGAGGTTAAAAACTGCTGCATTAACTCCCTAGTTCTCAGCATATATTTAAAGTAAGTGTGGCCTTTTATTTGGAGATACGTGTTTGGACTGTTCCAGATGTGTGCCGTATCATACATCTGCTTCTCCCCTTCCACTCTCTCTCCCCGTCCCGGGATGTTGGACTAACCCCCTGAGTGTCTGCAGTCGTCCCCTCCGATCTGTCTCACCCACCACTGACAGATTTACTCCTCGGGCCCCTCTCCTACCATGTCAGTCCTCTCTCCAAATTCCTCAGTGGCTCCCTAATGTCTACTTCATTAAGTTTATATCTTTCACTCTGGTATTCATAGTCCTCTGCAATATGATGCCAACTTATTTTTCCATTTTCATCTCGCACAAGTGCCCCGCAGAGAAGTAGGTCTCTGCTCTTGCTGCTTTTATCCCAGGGCCCCATGATTTTCTGCTTTTATTTGGATTCCCACATTCCTTCCCAATTGAATACTATCTCCCCCAGTTGAAATGCCCTCCACGCTTCAGTATCACACCTCAAGTGTTTTCTGGTCAGATGTGTCCAGATGCTTCTATGAGTCTTCCTACTGTTGTGTGGTGGGTAGTGTAGTGACTTAGCTCTCCTACTACTCAGCAGATGCTGCCATTGCTGTAGGCCGTTAGGGTAGGACTATGTTTTCTTTATTATGGTGCCTGGCTTAAAAGGTGTTTATTGAAAGAAGAAATGAAAGAATGATATAATTGTTGATTAGGGTGTAAGCGATTTTCCTACCTATTGTGGCACATTACCTGGCTCGTGATAGGTACTACCATGTAATTGCTGAATTGAATTAAACAATGTAAATATCGATCCTTAGTTTAGCAGAGAACTCAAGATATTTTATCTGTGCATTGAGATTTGTCTTGTATGGCCCATGGCTTTACACAGATCACAGTGGCACCTTAGGAGTAATCATATACCCCTTAGGAGTAATCACAACTGTGACTCCTGGTGTAGGACACTCTTAAGGAAACAGGTCTCATTAAGACATTAACGGGCCATGGAAAGCTGTATATTTTCACATTGAACTAGGTCAGAGAGAAGAAAGAATTATTTTAAATGACTACTTCAGTGTCCACCTGCATGAGTACCTAACTGTCCCCAAAGACATAACTGATGTACTTAGTCTAGAACAAACACACCAGGCCTCCCATGCCTTGTATTCAATCCACAGAAACAACAGGACTTGGGGTTGAGGGTGATGGAACTAAGAAATGTTGAGCATCTATTAGGTGATTTACATCTGTCATCCCATCTAATTTTCCTAAAAGTAGGCATTGTGAAGTTGATATTAATAGGTACATTTTATAGATGAATAAATGGGCTTGGAAAGGTTTAGTAATTTACCCAAAGTCACACAAGGGACTGGATAAATAGCAGAGCAGGGACTGGAACTCAGGTCTGTCTGATGTTGAAGCTGACCCTATGCTCAGTATATCTCACTTGTTACAGGAAAGGACAAAAGGTTGGAGACACGTGGCAGTCCAGACAAGACCCTAGTTTCTCTTGGGTACAGTGATGTATCAGTACTCAAGGGACATCAGATTACCTTTCTTTATAAAAGTGTAGCAAAGTAACCAGATTCATAGAAGCAGAAAGTAGAATGCTAGGGACTGGGGGAAGTGGAAATGAGAAGCTGCTGTTCAACGAGGGTAGAGTTTCAGCCACGCAAGATGTAGAAGTTCTAGAGGTCTGTTGTACAGCACTGTACTTACAGTTAACAAGACTGGACTGTACACTTAAAAGTTTGTTAAAGGGCAGATCTCACGTCATGGATTATTTACCACAATAAAAAAACATAGTAAAACAAAAACAGTAACAGAACATTTCAATGTAATTCATAAATACCAATATTTTTAAATCAATAAAGATTTAGACATTGAAGATTAGAATTGGTGTCATTGAACAGGAATGTCAGAGTGAGAGACAGTGGAATGATAACGTTGAAAGACAACTCGTAAAACAACTAGAAAACAACCAGAGAAATAGCTTCATGGCAAAATTTGGAAGCGATTCGACGTATGTAACTTTCCTGTTTCTCTCACTCAGTGTACAAATGGGGTATTAGGAAATGAATAATAAATCACTTGTGGGTTTTAAAATTGAAAACACATGTCTTACTGACACTGACTTAATGTGATTTGATTATTATGTTATTACACAAAGAAACTCACAGACATTGGTTAGTGCCTCCAGCTTTGGAAAAGACAAACATTTCTGTTGTGTACATAGAGCGGAGCGGCAGCTTGTGGCGAAGGGAAGAGTGGGAGGTACTTGGGCAAACAGGCTGCTCAAAATAAAAATCTGAAGGGATGCGGAGACGTGCACAGGCCTCGTGTTTAACCCTTTGGAGCCAAGCCTTAAAGTCACTGGAAATTTTACCTGCAGGGACACCTGTTGATTGAGACACGGTCCCAGAGCATGATCTTCCTTGTTTAACAGGGCGCATGGGCATTTTCTCCTTTTTTTCTTTCCTTCCCTCTAGAAAACACATGTGTCTTTTATGTGTTTTCTAAATATTTCTAACTACCTTTATAATGTTACATGATACTTTAATCAGGAATGGCTATGTAACAGATATATAATATTCTTTGGTAGCTGTCAATGAATGAATGGAAGCACTTGGGGAAAGTGAATTCACTATCTGTTCTCAGCAGTATGGTGAACAGTAAGAAGGCCCCACCAGCGAACACCCACTGAGCACCACTCCGTGCAAGGCACTGTGGTGCTCGAATGTACAGAATACTTGAGACAGCGTTTCTGCCCTCAGCTACCCAGAGGAAGGTGGTGGGATGGGCTCTTTGTCCCCTTCACTACTTTTGTTTTGACTTCAGCTATGATGGATCAGAGAGGTTTTAGTATAAAAATGCCTAGAAATTATAATACTGTATAAGGCAAAAAATATGGGCAAGAGGAAGGTTATTTGTCCAGTGGGTGCTGCACTCTCAAGAATGTGCTGTTGCCCTTCACCCCTCACCCTTGGTGGAGTCAGAAGCCTGTCTTTGCACATGGGGTAGAGGCAAGATGGTGCCTGGTATGTAGGTAGGGGTGTGGCAAGGTGGAGAGGGTGAGAAGAAGGAGGAAGGGAGATCAAAAGAGAAGAGGCATTCAAGCACCCTGGGAAGACATCTCTGTACCTGTGAAAGGTCATCTGAGAAGAAATGTAAGGAAGTTATCGCACCACCCTCTGAATCCCTTAGGGGTTTGAGAGTTGCCATCCTTGGTGTCGTGTTCTTTCTGGGAATGAACCGGGTCCTGCGTGCCCTTCCAGACAAGGTAAAGCATCATGTCAGGGGCAGAGTGGTCGGTCATAAATATGTTCCTATTGTTAGGACTATAGAAACCACAGGGCCCTAAAGACAAGCGTACATAAGCCTAGATTGGAAAAAGTATGAATATACACATAACCTGCAAGCCATAGAGAAGCTGTGCAAGTAGAAGCTGGAGATGCAAATGACAAGGACGGAAAGCAAAGGGGTGTGCAAATGCACAAAGAAGGATGCGAAATATCTGTGCCGCGGTTTCTCCTGCCTTCTCTCATTCTAGCACCGAATTGTTCAGAATGGAGAGTTTAATCACTGTGTCTGGAGGAGGAGGTAGAGATGTAGCAGTTACAGGATAAATTCAGCTAAGGACTTGTAGAATGACTAAAGAGAAGAACTGTCCTCGATTGTCCCAATAGCTCACTGTTCCCTTCTCCATTCCCTGAGGGTTTGCTTTGGTTCAGACACTGGGCTGCATGCTGGCGAAGCAAAGATGAGGAAGACACAGCCTCTGCCCTTGGAGAGTTCCCTGTAGAGAGGGGGAGCTCACTCCTCTTCCTCCATGGCAGTGACAGATGAAAACAGCAGCCCTGGGGACAAATCTCTGAGCTGTCTTGGGGCTTCTGGTTGCCCTTGTCATGGGCACATAGTGTGGTGGGGTAACTAAGCAGTGCCCTTCCAGGGCTGAGATCTCCAGGAGCAACTACAGTGCCATGATGGTCTTCTGCTGTTCTCCATGGTGTTTGTTCCATCTCCTTCCTCATAGGTGAGCCTTAGCACAGTCCTATTGCTGTACCTAGAGTTTCTGCCAGAGATGCTTTCTAGCTAGGCAGAGCCTACAGACTATGATGAAATGCAATAAAAAATGTAATTCTTAGGAAAGGACACTGGCCTAGAATGAGGTTCAAGTTTGGGTTCTTGCACTCACCAGTCTCTTAGGTAAAAGAATTGAAACTAACCTACACAGTGCATGCTCAATAAAGATTTTTGGAGCATGTAAGGACAGCTCCAGTTAGAATGCAAATATATCTGGAAATGCTTTATTAATGAATCAATGAATGCCTGAGTTTGAGTTAGTTTGCAATTAGGGTGGCAATGCCAGATGGATAGGTTCTGATGGAATAGGGCAGAAGGAGTAGTCTAAAGCTTGGGGTTCTATCTCAGAAGGGAAGTCATGAGGAGGCTTGGCTTGGGGAGAGCTGGAAGGTGGTGAAGGGACAGAGGAGAAAGTAGGTGGTTGGGTGGAAAGTCTTCCCTGTCCCTCCCAGCGGTGGCTGGTGTTCTGTGCTGGGCTCCCATAGCAACCCCACCCCAACTTACATTCAGCAAAGCAGTTATTCATGTATATCACGATCGTCATATTTACTTGTCTTTCTCACCCACCAAACTATTAGTTCCTTGAGGGCAGGGGCTTATGCCTTATTTATCTTTTAATCCCCAGCACTCAGCACGATGGATGGGCTGAGTAAAGAAGGTGTGAAAGTCAAAAACTTCATGACTGAGTAATTTTGCCCAGAGCTCCCAGTTCTTACAACAAAATAACCTGAGCTAATAACACCTATCATTATGCCAGGTTCATAAGCAGAGAAACAGACTACCAAAAGGTTAAGAAACTCAGTAAAATATTTGTACCAAGTAGACGAACAGGCATTAGAACAGTTCCCACCCCTCTCATTAACTGATACTGTTTCTTTGTTGCATGCAATCTAATTAATTTTTTTAAAAAAATCAAGTTCTATCTTGAGCTGAGGCAAGTGTTTGGAGATTTCCATCTTTGCAAATAAAGCCCTGTGGATTATTTTCTGGTTTTCAGCTCCCTGATAAGAATTAAGGGGAATGATGTCAAAGCATCACTCTGGTCACTTGTGTAGGGCACACTTGATTCACACTCAGGTGCTAAGCCAGCTTTCCAAAGAAGTGGAATGAGTTTCTTTCTCAAAATGCCAGGCCCTAGCTCCTGGTAAAAAGCAAGATCTGCCCGGATTTTTCAGTGTCCTAGAGAACACTCCTCTCAGTAATGACTAGTGGCAGTCTGCCCTCTTGATGACCTGGTTGGGTTGACAGATTTCACACTGTTTTAAGAATGAAGAATGAGGAGTGTGCTATTTGGAGACCATCCAGGACCATTCTTCAAAGTGTCAGAAGGATCACAACAGAGCTTAAAGTTCAGAA
The DNA here is from genome assembly GCA_963574885.1 of Lepilemur ruficaudatus. NCBI lineage: Eukaryota > Metazoa > Chordata > Mammalia > Primates > Lepilemuridae > Lepilemur > Lepilemur ruficaudatus. Next base: position 13,373 of record CAUYRT010051242.1, read on the forward strand.
GTTCAGTTAAGTTTAAGGTCCTTCACCCTGGAAAGTTTTCATTAATGTTTTTCTCTTTTTGTACACCCCAGTGAATGCTGCAGTTGCAAATTTCTCAGCATGACTTGGTCAAAACCCATTCAACATTTTGCCAAGAATCTGCTTTTAAAGCTATGCTGTCAACATTTGCAGCCCTGAGAGACTTAGATAATCTTAAAAACTATCTGATTTTCAGTAACCAGATTTCTAGTTATACTGAATTTCAGATTCTTTCAGGAGCTCCAACTCTGAAATATTTTTCTTAAGAGCAACCAAACTTTCTGAAATTTACTTTGAGAACACTTATTCTTTACTAACTTTAAGCCAAAAGAGAAACTTTATGGTTAATAACAAACCATAAACAAAAACTTCCATAATAAAAATAAAATAGAATATTATTTTAACAGCTTTTGAAGACTTAACACTCATATTTTATGTTGAAGACACTTTAGAACCAAAAGCTGTCATGGATAAATAAGAAGCCCAAAGTGGTTTAATAACTACATATGACAGACTAATGAATGGCTTAAAACACAAATAAAGCCAAGAGTGCTATTGGGATTTATGAGTTCGATGTGGGAGGCATTACTCCCTACGAGGCATTTGGGAAATGTTGGAGGGCATTTTTGGTTGTCAAAATGATGGAAATGGCCAGAATGGAATTTAGTGGAAGGGAGCCCCGATTGTGAGATGTCCCCAAGTGTGTGGGACTGTTCCACACAGCAAAGAATTGTTCTGCGTCTCTTTCAAGTTTCCAATGGCTGTTCAGGTATTCACACAGGGGAAAAGTCTGTTTATAAGGATCTGAACCTGGAACCTAACCCTGTTTCTCTGTTTTATATACAAACACAACGTTTTCTTTTGTACACCATTTTAATACAAATATTCTCTTTTCAGGAATGCAACTACTATGCAAATTAAGGGAGGAATGTAGTTTTAGAGGGAGTGGGGGGGGGGGGAATAGGCAGTGGTGGTCAGGACTTTCCCAGGAGTTGATCTTTGTCTTAGGAAATGACCAAGATTGTTTATGATATTTGATTGTGTTTCCAACATAACACACCTGTGTCAATCTGCATCAGTACTGCCACATTCACAGGGACTCTCCGTGTAGGTACAATATATGATTGTATCACTTTGCTTTCCATGGTGGTTATGCCCAAGCATTTACATATTGAAAATATATTATTTAAGTTATAAATTGCCTTTCTCATATTTCTGCTTTATAATATAGCTAGGGCCCTATATTGATTTTTTTGAACTTATGTGAATAAGTAGGCTATAGATTTCCTTTTAAGGAGTAAAGGGGACATTACAAATGTGTTATAAAAAGGAGGCATTGAGTCTGAGAGGGTAAAAACTTAATTGGGAAGGATGTTGAAGCAATGGACTCCTGGCTGAAGCACAGGAAGACCTTTATAAGAAGAGCACAGTATTTGCTCCGAGTGTCATTGCTCCAAGCAGGAACTAAGCTCAGAGTTTCTTCAACTTCAGTCATTCACTGCTTTTACTATGGTTTTTACCACACCTGCCTACACCACTGTTTAATTCCTATCTTTCTTTAAACCAAATAAATTCACTTTAACGTATATATACCTTATATACATTTGGTACCAATAAAAAACAGATTTGATGTGCTAGTTACATTTTCCCTACTACACATTAAAATAAATATGTAATGATTAAAGTAAAAGAAAGGATGTTGTTTATGTAACAAAAAGAGCACCGTGTGTACCCTTTGGTATGCGTACCACACTTGGGGAAACGGTGCTCTAAGGGATTAAAGGTTTGGAAAATACAACTTAAGGAACAAAGGATGACCTAGTCATATCCTGTAGTTCTCTTTGTTTAGAAAGGACATATTCTCCTTTTACTAAGACATATCCTCAATATTGTTTTAAATATTTGTTTCATCACAAATACAAATAATTTGTAAGTTAGGATGGAACATATGTAATACAGTACGTATACCACGTATTGATAATCTTCATAAAGATATTCTTTACTGAACTCTTCTTTGAAAAGCTTCTTGTAATAGGGAAAACTCTCCAGCCATTGTTGTCAGCATGATAAGGATAATTTAACTTTAGAAATAATAGAGTATGCCATCCATAACAAGTCTTTTTGAATAAGCACCTTAAATAATTTGCTTATTCATTCAAAAATTATTTGTCAAGCTCCTACTCTGTGCAAAGCACTGTTCTGGGCAGGAGATAGCAATGAACAAAAAAAAATCCCTTTCCTTGTGGAACTTATATCTTATTAACATAGTATGAAATTAAAGCAGAATTAATTTCCCCTAGTCTCAAGAAGGAAATAGATGAGGATATAGCATTAAATTCCATATTGATTAAATGGCTGAAGCTTGGCATAAGCGAATATGTATGCCTGATGCTGTCATTTGGCATTTAATTTTATATAGCAAAGTGATTTTAATGTTCTTTTGTTTGCATAGCTTTTCTAACAATATACTATTTTTTGATGCTTTGCACATATTTCTCAGTCCCATTTATAATTGCATCACACAATTTGAGTGGAAATAAAAAATTTCTTAATTCTTCAGCCCAAGTTTTCATTTTTCATATGTAATTTAAATTGTCCTTAATTCACCTTTGAGTCATGCTTTCCTATTATTCATGCTATTAATATCACTGATAAATCGTTACCAGAGCCTCTTAATTATGATTTAAAGGAATATAAGCATTCATTTTCTTAATCATTTCTATTTAAGACACTTAAAAACTAATATCAAAGGGTGGCTTAAGGTGGTAAGAGCTATTCAATAGAGAGTTCAAAAATACTCTAAGAGAATCATTCTTGTCATAAGACTATGGTGACACATCTTATTAACTTCTAGATAGTGGGTGTTTCTTACATATGTAGCAACTAATGTTAGATGAAATTCATCTATTGTATTACTCTGTTAGTCATTTTCAAACAGCTGAAATAAAAATCCACCTCTTGAGATTACTTTTGAAATCTTAGTTGGTACCACTGACCTTTATTGGCTCAGCAAATGGAAATTTTAACAATCAGAAAGCTGAACTCTTCACAAAGATTGTTTTGAAGTTCCAGCTAATAATTGCTGTTGAAAGCTTTTTTGGGTATTTGGGTTTGTGAATATTTTCTCCCATTCTGTAGGTTGTCTATTTATTCTGTTGACTATTTTCTTTGCTGTGCAGAAACTTTTTAGTTTAATTAAATCCCATTAACTTATTTTTTTTGTTGCTATATTTGCTTTTGGGGTCATAATCATAAATTCTTTGGCTAGCCCAATGTCTAGAAGAGCTTTTCCTACATTTTCTTCTAAAACTGTTATGGTTTCAGGTTTTACATTTAAGTCTTTAATCCATCTTGAGTTAATTTTTGTATATAGTGAGGTATAGGGATACAGTTTCATTCTTCTGCATGTGGCTATTATATCTACAAAAACCCCAAACAAATTAGAAAGAAAAAACCAAATAACCCCATCAAGAAATGGGCAAAAGATACCAACAGATTTTTGTCAAAAGAAGATATACAAATGGCTAACAAACATGAAAAATGCTCATATCACTCATCATCAGGGAAATGCAATAAAAACCACAATGAAATACCACCTTAACCCTGTCAGAAAGGTCATTATTAAAAAGTCAGAAAACAATAGATGTTGGTGTGAATGCAGTGAAAAGGGAATGCTTATACACTGTTGGTGGGAATGTAAATTAGTATAACCTTTATGGAAAACAGTATGGAGATTCCTCAAAGAACTAAAAGTAGACCTACCATTCAATCCAGCAATCCCACTGCTGGGTATTCATCCAAAGGAAAAGAACTCGTTCTATCAGAAAGACACCTGCAACTGAATGTTTATTGCAGTACAATGTACAATTTCCAATGTATGGAATCACCTAAGTGCCCATCAACTAATGAGTGGATAAAGACAATGTGGTATGTATGTGTGTGTGTACACACACACACATACACACACACCATGGAATATTACTCAGCCACAAAAAGGAATGAAATAATGTCTTTTGCAGCAACTTGGATGGAACTGGAGACCATTATCCTAAGTGAAGTACCAGAGGAATGGGAAAACAAATACCACATGTTCTTGCTTATAAGTGGGAGCTAAATGATGGGTATATATGGTCATAAAGTGGTATAATGGACATTGGAAACTAAGAAAAGGAAAGGGGGGCATTGAGAGATCAAAAATTACTTATTGGTACAATGTACACTAGTCCAGTGATGGGTACATTAAAGCCATGACTTCACCATTATACAATTCATCTATATAACAGAAAAACACTTGTACTCCTAAATCTATTGAAAGAAAAAAAAAAGTACTTCCTTGCACTTGAAAAATAATTGCTATTTAAAATGATTGACCGTGAAACATTCTGAGATTCTGAGAAGTCATGAGTCACTGAGGAAAAACTAAGTTACGGCCCAAATAACTTTTGTGTTAGGAGTTTTTGGTTATGCTATAATTCTTTCGAAACAGGTCATCCTTGTTTGGCAGTTCTCAATGAAGAGAGCAATCGACTGACTAGAGCTTACTTGACTCTTAATGTATTAAGCAAACTTCATCTTTTAAGACATTTTCCTCTGAGATATTGTAATCTATTTGCCTGTGAAAATGATTTTTTATGTGAATAGTAAGATAGTTTGGCAGCAGTATGAAGAATAATGTTGCTATTTTGGAGATCTAATATTGCCTCTTAAAGTAAAATTATTGCTATAATCAAGAAGGATAAATGGGGTAGAGAAAATGTCCTAAGAGAAGAGGGCTTTTAAAGGGAAAAAACTTTGTTTCCTTCCCACTGCAGGAGCTAAGCAATTAGAACAGTGCCTGACATGTAATAGGTGTCCAGTGCATATCTATTGAGTAAATAAATGAATGAAGAATATCCCAGCAGTTTTGGTGTGTCTGGGGGCCTGCCCGAGAAGCTGCATCGTCAGTAGGAAGGTCGGCAGAGGGCCATAGAAGACGATCTCCAGGGTCTACCGTGAGCTTTTGCAACCTGACTGTGCCCCATATGGCTCTGTGGACTTTTGCACCTTCTCGGTACCTCTGTTGCCTCTTGTGTCAACTGAGGATAGTAATTTCCAGAACCTACCACATTGTCCAGAGGAATAAATAAAGTTATACACGTAAAGTGCTTAGCACATGGAACACATGATAGATATCAGCTAATTTTAGAGTTACGATATATAATTACGGATTGCAGATTGATATTAGATTGAGATCCTAGACTTTTTAAGCAACAATTTTGAAATAGAATTGAATATCGAGATGAGTTTATGTGGTTTTTATAAAGCGTATTGCTAAAGCAGCATTGATCTTAGATACAGAAGGTCAGGTTAAAGGTGTTGAAGAGAGAGGGCATTTTCATTGTATACTCAGGAATAACCGTACATTTCTTTGTAACTCAGTTTTAACATCAAGCAGAAACAACCATTTGCTACGTAAGATACAAGGGAAAGAAAACGTGTTTTTCTTTACTCCAAGCTTTCAGTGATTCTCCATTTTTAAAAAACAGATTAAATTGCAAACTCGCATTCAAAACGATCCCTGGCTTGGTTCTAACCAATCCTTATCATTTAGGAAAGGTTTCAACCTAATTTTACATCAATTCTGGTTATCTTCCCTCCAACCATGCAATTCCCTCCCTTCAACATTACACAGTTACTTTAGGATTTGAAGGCGCTCTCTCTTTGAATGAATCCAGTATTTTCTCACCCCTGGTCTTTATTTGGAATGCACTTTAAAAAACCTCCACTTACAAAAATCCAATCATTGTCCGAGTGCCAATGCCAACCTCTCTGTGAGGTCCTTCGCTAGAATGTCCAGGGCTGTCTCCATTAGAGCCTCCTGGGCACCTGCCAACTTATTTGGTATTTTAATGAGTTGTGTATCAGTCCTTTCCCAAAATCTTTTGTTTATCCTTTATCTCCTATAGCTTACATCTTAGTATGCAGTAGTTACTCAATAATAGTGAATTTTTAAATTTAGTTTACCTTTTTTCCTTTAAGAAAAGATTATTTTAGATCTACCAAGGAGAAGATATTTTGGACAGTTTTTTAGCTTTTTGATCCTTACCAAGAATTGTCTCCAAAACAGAAAATAAATCTAAGTGGTAGGACACAAAATCAAAGAGTGAGAAAAGAAGAAGGGAGATGGGAAGTTCTTCCTCACTCAGCAAGGATTGTCAAAAAATGGTGGGTGGGAGACAAAAGGGGATATTGGGGCTTGTGATCTATTCTACGGCTGGTGTGTTCTACTTGCCTAATTGCTTGGCACCTCTTGGGAGAAAAGATATGAGAATTGTCAGATCCAGGGTCACTGGGGGCAGGAGAGCAAGGAGGGAACGTCTCCCAATCCCTGCCTAGAAATGAACTAGCCGCAGCCACAGGTGTCTTCCCGTGATGAATTACCAGCTGTGGGTAGTCATGGAGATGGGATGGGGTATGGGGACACAGACACCGGGGGACAGGTAAACCTTGCTTTCATTGCTGGACATTCCTTCCAGATTAGATTACGCACAGAGCCCAAATGAGCACAAGAAAGAGAGGCGATGCAGATGCGAAGCCATCACTTTTCTTGCTCTCCTTTTGTTATTACTGGGAGATGTGGACGTGAGGGGCAGGGCAGGAATGATGGCAGGCTTATCTCCACCGGTCCACACTGTAAGAAAAAAGCTGAAAGCAATGGCAGAGACTCAGCTGATCAAGGTGGAGCCAGGCCACCATGTTGCTGATGGGATTTTCCTTTTCATGGTGCCATGGCTGTGACACTTCTGATGACTCTGAGTGTGGGTGGCCAGCCAGGTGGCGCACAGAATGGCACAAATGCATGAGCGCCAAGCTCCAGTGGCCCTGCCCACTGCCCTGTCTCTGCTACTCTCCACCTGGCCTGCTGCTGCACGGAGAAACTAGAAGTCGTTAAATGGGAAATTCCTTACCTTTCTGCTATAAAACTTCCCAAACTTCCTACACAGCATCCCTCCTCTCCTTCTTCCTACCTGTTCTGTTAGGAGAGCTGCCTCCTTTTCTTAGGCCAGCCCCCCACCATCTTCCTAGGATACTTCATTGTCAGTTACCATTTTTCTTGCTCATATATTCCGTGGTTCTTTCTCAACTACATCCTTCTCACCATGATTTCAGCAAGCTTACATGCCCTGCAAAAAGCATAGCAAAACCTCCTTCCCTAGCCCCGCTTTTCCAGCTGTCTCGGTCTCTCTGCCACCTTACTTACAACCAACCACATGTCGGAAAGCTGTGTGTCTGGCTTTGCGCAGGGAGCTCAAACAGTATTTGTCATAAGGATGGAAACTGAAAGGGTTAATAAACCATTCTCTTCTTCCCTGTAAGTCAAGTGCTTTATATTGTTATGTAGTATATACCTTGTAAGCATGTCTACATATGGCCATAGAGAAATGGGAATACTAATAACAGTAATAATAAAAGCCCACATTTATTGAGAATTGATACCGTGGCAGGTACTGTGCTAGCACTTCGCATAACCCGTGGGTGTGCACTTATGAATCCCTCATTTCTAGCCCAGGAAGCTGGCGCATGAGGGGTCAGGGGTCTCCTAAGGCCCTGCAGCCATTGCTGCTGGAATCCAAACCCAGGCAGCGGCCCCGGAGCCAGCTCCAACCACCTTCAAGGGGAATCCTTGTGTTATCTTTTATCTCCTTACACGTGGCAAAATTCATTTTATGTCTTTAAGGTAAGGCTTACGTAAGGGACGCCATGTGGCTGAGTGGAAAGAAAGGTGGTCAGAAGAGCTGAATCCTGGTTAATTCTTTCACTACCTGGCAATGAGTCACTTGGCCTGTTTTTTTTTGTTTTTGCTTATAAAATGAAGAACTGGGCTGAATGATCTCTTGAGTACCTTCATTTAAAAGTTTTGTGAAGTGTAAAGTGCTATTTAAATGTGAGTAAGAACTTTGATTTTGTGTACTGTGGAATAAATTTCATCTTTAAATGACAAGCCGTCATTGTGAAGTAGCATACATAGCTTTTGACAAACACCCAATTTCACAGTTTCCAACCGATTTTCCAATGTGGCCTATTAAATTATGTCTTCTGGCCCATGGCCGCAACTTCATTTTCTGCACCTTGATATTACTTTATTTAAATAAAAAAATAAAGGTTCTATTTCTGGTGGACACTGAGTTTCTTTTTTTAAATAAAAGCTCATCTTTTTTCCTAATTATAAGAGGAATACATGCTTCTGGTAGGAAAAAGAAAAACAAAGACATAGAAAGAAGGAAATAATAATCATCTAGAAATAATCGTTGGTAGGATTTTGGCATACTTTAATAAACATAACTGAGATCTTCTTTTTAGATATAGAATTTTGTATTCTTGTTCTTTTTATTTAATATATTATAAATATTTTGAGAAACTGTTTCTTTCAGTGATACACAGTTTGCGTGACAGGAAATAACAAACTCCCCCTTGAGAAAAATTAAAGCAACTGGTGGCAGCCGCAAATCTGACTTTAATTTGTTACAACAGTGATTCCATTTCCTTCTTCTTTGGGGACAGCTTATAAGTGTCATCAGTGTCACCACCCCACCCTTCTCTTTCTTATCAAAGAACATAAGGTTGGGCGATGAAATGAGCAATTTGTCATTTGGTGCCTTCTGCTAAGGCAGCAGGAATATTGAAAAATATAGTAGAAATGTTGTGAAATCTGATATTTTAGATGTTTAATAACATATTTTCTCATGAAGTTATAGAAATATTTGTTCAATGATATTGAAGTAGTTTAATACCAAAAAGGAAATAATCTAAGTGTACTATAAAAAGAAAATAATTATATGAAAAATATTTAAAAGGAGCAATTGTCATACATATATATTCCACATAAAAGGAGTATGTATTGCCTTTGAACATTAAAATTGATATATAAAAAATAATTATATTCCATTATGGTTAAGAGCTTGTGCTCTGGAATTATATTTTTGGTTTACAAGCTGGGGTGACCTTAGGTGAGTTGTTTCTCCTCTTTGGGCCTCAGTTTCCTCATCTTAAATAGTGGTACCTTCTTCACAGGGAGTTTATGGGGATTAAATGAGTCAACCTGTGCAAAGCACATAAAGCAGTATGTGGTGCCTAAGAGCTCCAAACACACTAGCTATTATGATTATTTGATATAACACGTGTGTGCCATAATTGACAAATATCAGTGGTTCCAAAATACTCATGGAAGGTCCAGAGCCAGGCTTGTTGCATCAGATTTCCTGAGTACATTTTGAAACTATCCTGGTCTCTATGTCCAGAGATTCAGGTTCTATGAGTTTGTAGCTACAGTGTGATGATGCTTCCCTGGAGATGTAGTGGGAGCACAAAGAGAAAGTCAGCTAGTCCCTTGGGAGGGTTGAAGAAAGCTTCACAAAGGTCATGAATGGTGATAGCACCAGGGCCCAAAGGGTAAACAGATGCTTCCTGGGGAAGAAGGATCTGGAGGGGGGTGGACTCAGCCAAGAAAGAAGGTGCATCACAAAGTTCAATTGCATTTTTTGTGGACCTGTTATAGGCAAGACAGGCTTCTGGACACATTTATATCATCCACTTCTTACCACAACCCAATAGAGGTGGTAATATAATCTCCTTCCAGATATGTAGACTTAAGTGGTTTGGGTATCTCTCCTAAGTTCACAATAGAAGTAGGATTCAAACTCAGGACTTCAAAGCTCATGGTCTTTGTGGTGGCTTCCTCTGTTGATGGTGGTTTAGTGTGGGCAGTGAGCAGCACGTTTAGTGTGCTCAGAGGTCTGGTGGGGCACCTGTGGCATAAGAGGCAGAGAGGTAGCCTCTTTGTTATTTCTAGTATTCACAGCAACCCTCCTGTGCTTCCAGGCCTTCAAGAGAGGTACAGTCTGGAAGCCTTGCCTAAGAGGGATGTGCACCTGGCTTCGTGCCTGGGATGAGCCCCTCCCATCTTAGTGCTGTTGAGGTCTCCGTTGTCAGGTGCGGTGGCATTGGCTACCTTCCCCTTGGGATTTCCCTCCTAATGTTACTTAAAAGTAATAAACCACCCAGGTGCCCCAAGGCAATTTGGTTTGCTAGTTAGAAAGAAAACAAGATCTTCTTGATCTTGTGTGTTAACCCTGACATCTCAGTTTGCAAGCACATAAAAGATATTAAGGGTGTGGAGACTCTCTATTTTTTTACATTTAATATATATAGTACATGGAATGGGGACCACGGGAAGTCTCTCGGATCTTCTGAAACTTTGAGGGTGGGTGGCAATGAAAGGAAATAGCCCCTCATTTTGTTTATTAATGAAGTCACAAGAGATAGGCTCTGCCTGACTCTGGGTAGGAAGTTGAATTTAATCTTATTGAATAAACAACTCATTTTAACTCAGTGACTCACAGGGTAACTTCAGTCAAAAGAAATTTAATTTCCCTGCTTCTCTCTATAGTTTAATGTCTCCAGAAGTTCAAAGAAGCCAGCATGCTGGAAATACTCTGAGTGGGTTAGGGTTTTGTTCAAGGAAGTGCTGTAATAGAAAACCGTGCTCAGGTGAGTAGCAAACCTGCCGGACTCCAACACAGGCAGCCACTTTTGTACCAAACAGAATCCATGACAAGGGGGTGAGGTGGTGTCTGAACTGTAGTGTCTAAATAGTTTCTCACGGAGGAAAAGAAATTGCTGGTGGGACTTACGGTGGATAGTCTCACAGCGCTTTTTGAAATCAAGCTTATTATAAACTAAAAGTATAGAGACCCTTGAACAAAGTAGTTGTTGACTTTGTGTTGCTTTTTCTGGCCAAATGGCTCATAGATGATCATGATCCCCTGTGGAATTTCCAAAATGGGCCTCTCATCTGCACGCCAGTCTATTTCCTGATCTCTCCTGGACATTTTCACTCGACTTCTGCAAACTCCATCTGTCCCACTGCGCTTGTCATCTTTCCCCCAACTCACCCTCCAACTTCCCTTGCTGCTGACCTCATCTCCAGTTTTCAGATGGCCAGACCAACTTCTGGAGCTCCCAGTATTCAGGACCTTCAAGTTTCACCTCCTCTGCTAGACAACAACTCTGGATTTATACTTTCATTTCTGCTGCCATCATAGTCGGCCGCCCGATTACATTTCTCTTGATTCATTGAGTCCATCCCTCCTACATCTGGATGTTAGTTTATTTTCTCAGACACTATTTTATCCCGTTTATCTTTTTTCTCGAAATTCTCTAGTCATCCTCTGCTTAATGAATCAGCTTCAAATTCTTTGTCTTGGCATTCCAAGCCTTTCCATTTTCTCTCTAGTCAACATACTTTATTTACTACTTTTTGGACCTTCTTCCTACTTAATGATTTTATGTCCCCATCTGTCAGCTCAGTCTCACTTTTAGGCAATTCCTTAACCAGTCAGCACTATACCTTATCTTTCGGGTTTCAGCACGGGACCATAAAGCCCCCCTTTCGTGCTCTTTAGTGATCTCTGTCTTCTCTTGTCTCTGATTATTTTTATGTCAATTATTTTGGAATTAGATCATTTACTCTCTTGTATGGTCCTTGGTGTGATATGTATTTGTCTTGTCCATGTAATGAGATTGTTTATTCTTTGAGGGTCATGAATAGTTCAAAGTTTCCTTTCTAGCCCTCAGAATCCTCTGCCAGGGAATAGCATATAACAGGTTTCTCTCCTATTCCCCCAATCCTTGTGGACTTAAACAAAATTGTTCAAGTATTTTTGTTTTGTGTCTCTTGTAGTCCTCAGTCTGATTGCTGTGTGGGACAGAAGCTGGTCACCATGCCAAAGGCAATCTCAGTGCCACAGTTATTGGTGTGGCTCAGGGCACCTTGGCTTCATGGCCTTCTTGGCACAGAGTGGGTGTTCTATTTGTTGAGTGACTGAATGATGACTCAGAGGAAATACTGGGCTCCCTGACTCAATTTTCAATTTTTCGTCACACAGATAAAAAGTAAATCCTTTAAATGATGTCAGCCACATTAACAGAAGGCAATGGCTGTTTTCAGCTCTAGCTTTACAAGGTGAAAATGGTTTCTTTTGGAATATGGCTTTTCGTAGATATTTGAAATGATCTTTCCTGACTTCTCTGCTTGGATACTACTTGAATCTTTCAATAACATTTTTATCTAGTTGAGTAGAATTGTTGACCACTCTTTCCTGGTTTCTTACATCTTGAATCATATTTTAGAATGGTTCTATCAGTTGGCCTTATAGCACACAGCCCTCCTGTATGTCATTGTTGCTTCTGTAACTTCTGTGTTTTGACTCCTCCAGGAAGCTTTATTTAATTTCCCAAGACAGAGTTAATTATGCCCTTCCCTAATGGCTCTGAATCCTATATGTGCATATATTTCTTATATTATATTGTTTATATTGTTGTTATAAATGTATGTGTTATTACATGTATCACACCCTATCAAAATTTATTTGCTTATATTTGCTTATATCTCTGTAAACTCCTCAAGGACAGTGGCTATGTCTCCTTCATCTTTGTATCTCCTGCTCTTGGCACACTGCCTACCATAGGAGGTGCTCCATTGATGTGCATCGATGGGGTAGTGAAAGGGAATGAGTGAAACTGTCAGAACACCATCCACTCTGTCTTCTGCAATGTAGTGGCATTTCGGTGGCTAACCATCCTACTGGTCAGGCACTTCCACAGCTGAAGTGCTGGGGAGCTTGCAGCCAGAAGCCCTGAGTGCACATCATGGAGCATGGGCCAGCTGAGCCAGAAAACACCACAGCCACAACCAGTGCCTTGCCTTTTTTCTAGAGTAAGATAAATATTGAACTTTGAAATTGTGGGGTGTTACCTTGGCACTCACAGGTACAAGAAGAAGTCTGAACTAGTCCCAATTGCCACCTCCCTTCTCTGTGTGGGAAGCACAAC
>CAUYRT010051243.1:0-19119 GCA_963574885.1 Lepilemur ruficaudatus
GGTTCACACCTGTAATCCTAGCACTTTGGGAGGCTGAGGCGGACAGATCGCTCAAGGTCAGAAGTTCAAAACCAGCCTGAGCAAGAGCAAGACCCCGTCTCTACTAAAAATAGAAAGAAATTAATTGGCCAACTAAAAATATATAGAAAAAATTAGCCGTGCATGGTGGTGCATGCCTGTAGTCCCAGCTACTCGGGAGGCTGAGGCAGAAGGATCGCTGGAGCCCAGGAGTTTGAGGTTGCTGTGAGCTAGGCTGACGCCACGGCACTCTAGTCTGGGCGACAGAGTGAGACTCTGTCTCAAAAAAAAAATTAAAAAAAAAAAAAAAAACAGCAACCGCTTGAGGTTCAGAGCAGTTACTGTTTTCGAACCTGCCTGCTCCCTTCCTTGAGAGCGTGCTTTCCCTTCTGTACAGCACAATCTTTTCTTTTCTCCTTTTTCTTTTTTTTAATTTCAGAATGTTATGGGGGTACACATGTTTTGGTTACACAATTTTATTTTGTACAGTTTGAGTCAAAGTTATAAGTGTGCCCTTCACCCAGGTAGTGTGCACTGTGCCTGTTAGGTGTGAGTTTACCCATCTGCTCCTCCCCCCTCTCACCTGCTTGATTTCCCTTGAGTTTTACTTCCACATGTGTCTGTTCTAAACCTGTCCACTTTCACTCAATAAACTTGCCACTATCACTTGGTTGTATGTGCACCCTAAAATTCCTTTCTGCAACGTTGGCAAGAACCTTTATGCAGGTGACAATATAAGTGACTCCGTGTTAGCAAAGGTTCCATTTCAAAGGTATCATGACAGCAGGCATGTAGTTTGCTGACTATACCTGATCAGATAAGGGTGTAACCCTTAACTATCAGTCCTCACCAGAGGATTCAAGGGCCATAAAAAGAGCAGGACTTCACCAGCTAGGAGAGGTCTTCTCCACAGGAACTGACATGCTATCACTGTCACTTAACTGGCACCTCAAATCTCAATAAGCAACTGGCATCTGCCACCAAAGGCTCTACCCAAATTAAGGACTGTGCCTTGCAAGATGCTAATGACCAACAAGCCCAGGGCACTCCTCTTGTCCACAGCACTCTCCTTGAACTGGTTCCTTAACACCATTTCCTATTCCCTTTTTTCTTGATGTTAAATGTTACATTGCTTGATGTGGAAATTTTAATATATGACATTTATATGTTGATTAAATATACTAGTATGTATGGGTTACAATATTGACCAATGGCTTGAGCTTGTATGCTTGTGGCTCTGAATACCAAGTGGATGGGTAATACTAAGGAGAATTAAATCCTTGTGAACTCTAGTCAGCATGTAGCTTTTATGATTGGAATAACAATAAAAGTCTGACCTTGTGAAAGACACAATCATGCATGGACCTGGTTATGTCTCACCTTGAGCTGTTTACAACAGCCTGGATGCCACTCGACAAAACGCTCCCTCCTGTGGTTCTGCAACACCTCCAGTTGGACAGAAGACCTATAGTTGATGCTTTGTGCCCTATAGTTCACCTGTTGACATAAACAACAAAATTCCACCTGATTTTAGTGCTAAAACCCCACCCCAAAGTAAACATAGAACGTATATTATATATATATATATATGTTCACACACCGCACACATACTTGACTTCCCTCATAAATATTCATTGACTTTTCCCCAAGCCTGCTAAATATGTACGTAAAACAGACCCTGTAAATCAAATACTAGCTTCCCCACTTCTTCAAAGAACACTTCCGTTTTACACCACAGGCTGCATCTCCCAGATCTGTAGATTGTATTTGTAATAGAAAATAAAGCTGTCCCCTTTTCCTCTGCAGATCTCATGGTCTTTTGTTAATACAAGGCCTGACAAAACCCTCCATGAGGCTATTCTTCTGGCTTTTCCTAAAGTCTCAGACTGGAATAAAACCCAGACCTGTACTCAAGAACCTAATAAGCTACTTTACAACTATTACAGGCAGATCCAAGTTATATTAAAAAAAAAAAATTCTGGATTATCTATGAATGTTGAATCTACTTGGATAGCCAGCCTTTAATTCCATGTTTGTGAAATGCCTTTCTGAAGAACTCTTCCAGCTTGTCAAAAGAACTTACATGAAGTGCAAAACTATGTCTACTTCTGATCTAGTTAATTTGGCAAATCAGCTTGCCTGCACCCTTGAGAGCACTACTGAAGAGAAAACCACTAAAATGCTTAATCTCTAATTATAGCAGATGAAGGCTCCCAGACAGAACACTAGGGGAAAACCTACTGGCTATGCCAGTGCTGTAAGAAGTCAGGCCCCTGGAAAAGAGATGCCGCAAATGATAGAGACTCTCTTTCTCATCAACTTTAACGGATTCTCGGGGAATTATGATGAGTGAAAAAAAAAAAAAAGCAGTATAAAAAGTGTATATACTGTATAATTCTGTTGGGGATCAGAAAGCAATACCCCAAAGACCGCATTTGAACATGCAAAGACTCCTTAGAAGCTGCCTTAGAATCAAGGTTCCTTCAACCTTGTTGCCTCTATCACCATCCACAAAGCGCAGGGAAAAACTTTCTTCGGAATTTTCTTTTCTGACCAAGAGGGCTTCTTTCCAAAAGAAATATAATCCTCCTAAATCCCCTCCCTAGAGATCTCATCACATAACTAGGAAAGATCTACCACCAGAGAAGAGAAGAAGCTGGGAGTCATCACCATGCCCAGATAGACTTTTTAATCTATTCTTCTGAGGGCAGCTCCAAGAGATTACCTGGGAAACTTTATCAGCATAAGACAACCTTTATCCCCATGCAACTCTACCCCTCACTGTTCTTATATGTCTGCCTCCCGCCTCCTATGCCCATGTATTCTTCCTAATGATTTACTACCCCTCAAATGAATTGTCTCCATTCCTCAACTCCCCTTCTTCCCCCCCCCCCCACCACTCTCAGTGAACAGGCCCTGAGGACTTACACTTAATTATCACTTAATTATCTGGAGGAAACCATTGTTCAAATTGGGAGTAAGGTCTTAAGCAATTCTTAACCCCGCCAGCCTTAGTGATCCCCTACCTCGGGGTAATACAAATAGTGGACTTTTCCAACAAGCATTTACTGCTTTTGTTTCACAGCCATTCCTTTTTGGCTTGGCCCTCTCCAAGACAACAATCCTTTTTCTGCTTCTTCTTAATTCTTCCCCACCCACCTCCTTGGATGTGATTTTCTAGAAAAATGCCATGTTGGAATTTCTTCTTTTCTGAAAGTTGGGAAAGAATTTTAGAATTTGGCAAACTATACTGTGCTAACTCGACCCTGGATTCCTCTGAGTCCCCGAATTTCCTCACGTGTTATGTCATTCAGAAAACTAAAGTAATGCCACCCTCTAACTGCTGAATCAAACACCTATTGCTTTATGGACAGAATCTGAAGAGTAAGTTTCTAACAAACTAAGTGAGATATTTATAAATCCTCCAGCTCTAGGTCACCTTAAGTATAAACTCCCTTTTTTTCCCATTTGCTCATAAAAAGGAAGGAAACACTTTGGGGATCTTAACGCAAAAGCCTGGAGGCTGATACCAACCTCTAGGAATCTCTCCTAAACCCACATCACATGCTGAGCCTTCCTGCCAGCAGACTTACTTCTTATGAGCCTCCCCACTTGTTGCCCCTCACGTCACTCATGCTGCAATAATCCTAACCCTGCAGCTTGCCTGCCATCTCCTTCAGACGAGACACCACATGACTGCTTAAATCTGTCAGACTACCTTTTAACTCCTCAGGAAGGTCTGCAAGAGACTCCCCATGGACAATGCTGAGTTGCTCTGGTTTACAAATGGCTATTTTACAAAATGACTCTGATAAGTAATGTGCGGGCTGTGCAATCACTACTTCCTTTGAAGTTATACAAACAGCTCCTCTGCCTTTAGACACTTCAGCCCAACAGGCAGAGCTACTTGCCCTCACTTCAGTCTGCCTCCCTGGTAAGGGGAAGTTTGTTCGTGTTTACACATACAGTAGGTATGCCTTTGAAGTTGCTTATGATTTTGGAATGTTATGGAAGCAAAGAGTCTTCCTCACTTTCAATGGAGACAAAAGAAAGAATGAGCCATATGTAAAAGAATTAGTAGATGCAATACAGCTATCTGCTGCTCTAGCCATTCTCAAAATTTCAGGCCATTCAAAACTAGACTTTATGGAATCTAGAGAAAATCACCTTGCTGAAAACACAGAAAAGAATGCTGCTCTTAAAGGCCCCACTGATCAAATCTCTGTCATGGCCCATCTAGAAAGAGTTCCAAGATTTGATCTTAAAATGATTACTAAAGATGCACAGACTTGGTCACCAGAAGCTGAAAAACAAAACTGGAAAAATAACAGCTGCTGGTTTAATGATAAAGAGGAACTCTGATTTGAATTGAATAAAATACTTATCCTGCCAGACCCCAAGAAATTTTTGTTAGTAACTACTGTACCTTATTTAACTCATTAGGTTACAGAAAATATGGTTACTTTTATGAAATAATACTTGCACAGTAACATCAAGAAAGAGGCCAAAAATGCCCCACCTGACCCAAATTCAAAGCCCCTGGCCTTCAACCTCCCTGATGAGCCATCTGAGGTTTGCCAGATGGATTTTATCAGTTACCGCTCTCACGTAGATACAATTATGTTTTAGTTTTGGTCTATATATTCTCCCATTAGGTTGAAGCCTTCCCCTACAAATGAACCACTGCCTCAGCGGTAGCTAAAATTTTATTGGAAAAGATCATTCCTACCTAAGGAAACCCCCTGAAACACCATAGCAACCAAGGAACTCATTTCATTGGAAAAGTTACAAAGCAAGCGTGTGCTATCCTTCCCCAGCACTTTCGTTGTGCTTATCATCCTCAGTTCCCTGAACTAGTTGAACGGATCAATAGTACTCTTAAAACCCAACTGACAAAGTTTGTGGAAACCTTATGCTTGCCATGGCCAAAAGACCTACTTATAGTACATCTGAATTTAAGGGTCACTCCCTTTGGATTATGTAAATTTTCACCATTCAAGATAATTACTGCACAAACTATGCATTTAGCCCCAACTTGTTTTGATCCAAAATTAATAAAAAGTGGTATTCTTCAATATTTTAAAGGTATAATTGTAGTTATTGAGTAAAAAATTATACCTTGATAGAACAATCTTTCCATTGTCTGCTCTCAAGAGACAAAGACCTAAAATCCCATAACTACAACCCAGAGATTTTGTCTACATTTACAAAAAGTGTCCCTCCACCTCATTGGAAAGGCCCATATCAGGTCCTGTTCAGCAACCCTTGCCTGCCAAGGTGAAAGGAAGTGATTGCTGGATACATGTATTTTATCTAAAGAAAACATCAGCTCCTGAGTGGAACTGCACTTCTATCAACAAATTAAAACTAAAAATTTCCAGAATTTAAAGCAGACAATATCTACATAGATGACTTTTTCCCAAGATGTCTGGACCAGCCTATAGACCCCTTCTTCATTTTTATTTCTTACTTTATGTTTTCTCCACAAGGAAAATACCCTTATTTGCATTTTCTAGTCTGTTGTCATGGGGGAAAACTCTCTGGGTCTCTGTAACAGATGTAAGAAATTATTGGGACTGATTTTGAGAAGGAGCACTATTAGCAATATGTATTAATATAACCAATGCTTAGCTTAATTCTAGCATGTACAAAAAACTCACAGATGGAAGGATTGCCTGTGCTCCTATCGGATATATGTACTTTTGTGGGCAAAGCACCTCAATATCAGCTTTCAGATGTTTGGACACTTAGATAACAGGAAGCCAATGTATATCAGAATATGTGACTGCTCCATTGTCAATACATAATAATCTAAAAGTTACCACTGGAATAATTATTACACTAGCCCCTCACATTACAATAAAGAGTTAAACATGAGTTACTTGGCAGGTTATGGGTTTCTAGATTTGCTTCCTTTGGCAGATCTTTTGTATGGTGTAGGCACTAATAATAAGAAAGATAAGAAACGTATCTGATATACTAGGAATTCTTACAGATTCCACCGCAAAGGCTGTTGGTGCACATCAGAACTCATTAGCTTCTCTTGCAAGGGAAGTGCTAGATAACAGAATTGCTCTTGTTCATCTACTAGCTGAACAAGATAGTGGCTGTGCTATTGCTAATGCTATATGTTGTACCCAGAGAAACTCCTTTGGGAAAGTTCAGACTCAGTTACATAAAATAAGAAAACAAGCCACTTGGCTACAAGCCTCACACAGTTCTCCATGGTCCTTTGATATGTTTAGTTGTTTGACTTTAAGTTTAGGTTCATGGCTCAAAAACATCATGAGAACTAGAATTGTCATATTGCCGTAATAGTTGCTGTGCATTTTTTCTTTTTAAACTGTGTGCCTGTTGTCTGTCAAATCTTTACAGAAATACAACTCCTGACAGAATATTATTAGTCCAGCTCCTCGAGACAATAGCCAATGCCTATGGAAAAACAACATCAAATTTAAGGATGAAATCCAGGCAAAGTCTGAGAGCTTCTCCTCCTTGCTTCCTTGTTGCCAAAATATAACTAAAAGGGTCTTAACACTGACTTCTGGCTGTTCATCACCTCCCCTCAATATGGAAAAAGGCCAGTTAACTGGGAAAGTTTCTTCCTGTCACTTAGGGACACTTAAAACCTAACAAAACTTAATTGATCAGTGAGGCTTTCAGTGAAAGATCTTGATCGAAAGGGGGAAATGAGAAAGTTGCAGATACTATGATGAACTCACTTCTGTTAAGACCATACAAAATAAGGCCAGGGAAGCACAAAGAAGAGGAGAGTCATGCTTGCATGTCTGAGATAACAATTGTTTCTGAAAACTTTCTAAAAAACCTTTTAAATCCTTCACAAAACTCCTGCTTTGAAAGGATTTATCGCTAGACATTCGACAGGACTGCAGTAATTCAAATAAGATGTTCTTGGAAGAACACTTATCTAGTAAGGTCATCTCTACCGATGAACTGACAACAACTCTGGCTTGGAAACTGGCATTAATGACCTTTATTCCTTATAAAGGCTTATGTAAATCTCTTTTTGCTAATAAATGCTCCTCTTACCCTCCCTTTTACTCTTCCCTCACAGAATGCATTGGTGGCTGTGCCATTCCATGTATTCTACATTATAATCTTTATTTCTTATTCCCAAATAAACCTAACATATTTAGAGATATTTTCTTTGGTGTATTTTTTTAGGTTGACACACAGTGAGTTAGAAATGTTATAGAGACACTGCTACTGCCAGGAAAGAACTTCCAGAGCAGAGAAGGCATGGAAAGAAATATCCTGATATTTTCCCTTTTTGTCCTCCAATCTCCAATTAGAATCTTCTGTTGGTTGAATCCCAATCTGAAGTCAGCTACAAAGAATAACCTGGTGATACCATTGATAGGGATCAACCTCTGTGAAAACAAATTAAGGGATACAAATTTAGATGATGAATTTAGGGTAGGGGAGGAAGGGTAGGTCAAATAATGAAAACTTGTACATTTGGCAAAATCACAAGTCTAGTAAATTCCTTTCTCCTGTTGCTTCACACCTGCATCATGCATCTATCTTTGGCTCGAGGAAAACCTAAAATCTACAATAAAGAGAAGCATTTAGAGGAGAGAGACAAGATAGCTGACTAGAGACATCAGTTGCCAGACTGTCTCAGAAAGAAGAGAAAAGTCTTAGATGAAAAGGGGGAAAAATATAAATTCGGTAAAATGGAGGGAAAAGTGCCAGAACGTAACAGGGATTCCATGGGAAGTAGTTGCAGAACAGAACAAGAAGGAATAAGCTTAAATCTTCCTCTTAAAGACCTGTAGCAGACGAGGGGGTGCTCACCCTGTGAGCTCCCTGCTCTCCGGGCTTCCCCAGTGCTGCTCTCCATCTGCTGCATCAGAGCAGGGCTCACCCCAAAGTGGAGGGACGTCAGTGCTGCTTGAGCACCCCATAGGCAACTGGGACCAGCATGCTTCTCCCTGG
The DNA here is from genome assembly GCA_963574885.1 of Lepilemur ruficaudatus. Taxonomy (NCBI): domain Eukaryota; kingdom Metazoa; phylum Chordata; class Mammalia; order Primates; family Lepilemuridae; genus Lepilemur; species Lepilemur ruficaudatus. Next base: position 7,978 of record CAUYRT010051243.1, read on the forward strand.
CATGGTAAGGAATTGATTTTCTGGGACCCAGGGACAGGCCCATAGTCCAGACCCCATACTCCCAGGACTTGATCATGTTTCTCGGGGGCATGGAGGGGATATTTGTGAACTAATCTCAGGAGGCGAGGGAGCCCACATGGGCAGAACTGAGAGGAGAGTGCAGTGTGGATCTGAGTCACAGTTTACTTGGAGAGCACCTCTCCCCACATAGGAAGGCTATGCTCATTGCTGGGGAGCTCAGCAAGTTTGGACTCCTGCCTGCTGACAGATGCCAGAGGGAGAGTGCAGATCAGGGGAGGGGTGTGTAGAGTGAAACCCACTCCTGACAGACAGCCTGTGAATCTCAGACAGCCCTGCTCCCACAAGCAGACTTTCTGGCTTGGTGGGGCTTCAGCCCCTCTCTGGTGGATATTCTCAGCAGCCTGGGAGGGGTCTTCTACCTCTGCCAAGACAGCTACTTTAATTGCTTTTGTGGAGCCTGAGGGCAGGATCACCTGACTCAGCCCTGTCCAGCCTCACTCCCCAACCCACCTCTGCTGTGGTGGAGAATAAGGACTTACCTCGAAGTTCCAGGGCTCCACTCACTACCTGGGACACTCGAGTGCTTCTCCTGAGGGGCTAGAGCCAGTCACATGTCCCCAAAACAACACTGCACTTGTTCTTTCTGGCATGCACCTCCTACTGGCAGGGACGTCAATTTGCACAGTACTTTTACTGCATTTACCAATGCAATCATAATGGGTGTTGTTGATTCTTACCCACAAGTATCATCTACTGTCTCAGAGATTAAACTGGGCATGCCAATAATTCATACTGTAAAGAAGACCACAGGGCCAGGAAAAAAGAAAGGATTTAAAAGACCTTCATTTTCCCTCACCAAGAGGCAGAGAATCTGCCCACACACATAGTTCACCACCCAAAGCTTACAAATAACTAGCAACTGAGAAAACCACCACACTAAGGCTATACATATAACCCAGGCATCCATTCAGAACCTAGATGGTCACTGAAGCACCCACAAGCAAAGCCAAAGGTTGTTGCCTAATATATGCTACAGACATACCCCTACGAGTGAGGGGAAAAATAGCCCCACCTAAACAAAACAAAGTCCCAAAACAAGAAGCAACAGCTGTTCCAAATAAGGAATAAGCACAAGAACTCTGGAAGTACGAAAAATCAGAGGGAAAGTACATCCCCAAAGAGGCACACCAGCTCACTAGCAATGGATCCCAACTCAAATGAAATATGGAAATGACAGATAAAGAATTCCAAATGTGTACTGTAAGGAAGCTCAATGAAATGCAAGAGAAAATGGAAAACCAACTCAAAGAAACTGGAAAAACAATTCAGGAAATGAATGTAAAACTTACTAAAGAAATAGACATATGAAAAAATAGAACTTCTAGAAATGAAAAATTCATTTAAGGAAATTCAAAACTCAAAAGTAACACAATGTATTTACTTCAATTTCTGTGCTGATTATGATTAGATTCTGTCACATGTGAAAGAAACTATCAAATAATAATACTCTAAAAAGATAGCACTGTGTTATGCTTTCTCATAAGTGTGCCTAGAAGGTAGTTGAAATCTTGTATTGAGATTTTATGGTTAAGTTATATAGGTTTTTTTTTTTTCAATATTCTATGTTTCCACTCTCCTCATTACTAGGATTCCTTCTACAATCCTGTGTATAGAGTGACAATATTTATTGCTTTCCAGGATATTTCCATTTTACACCCATTTGTTTGGATTAATTATTTAAAACATATATCTCCTTTTGCTCTCTGATAGGTTCCAGATTGGATGATAAATTATATGATTGTTCTTGACAAAGATTCTTTCCTTGACCAAATTCTGTTCAGGCTCCTTGGACTCCTCTCAATTAGGCCCTGAATTTAGGTTTCTGTGTTCATCTCTGCATTGTCTAATTTTAGCAAGAATCCTGCTGAGTCACTTTAGCCAGAATGCCCCATCTTCCATATCTGATCACCCTTAATACCTAACTGGACTCCTTCTCTTCCAGGTGACATTCTCCAGGTGACATCTAATCACCCTGATCTACTTTCAGCAAGAATCTTGTTAGGTCAGTTTACACAGAATCCTCTTTTAAGCTTGATGTTTTTCTTGGTAATTTTCTATCTGCTGACCCCCAATCTGCTCCTTGGCTACAAATTCCCACTTTTTCCTACATTCAGAGTTGTAGCTGCCCCCCTTGAATGAAATATGCCTTACCATTCTGTTCTGTGAAAAAGTGTCATGAATAATTTTTTTAACACTCCATCCATAATAAAAAATGAAACTCCTGTTGTCACTTCTGAATTCTATCAGAAGGAAAGAATAAAACCAGAAAAAGGACATGTTCTCAACAGCTAAAAGATATTTCCTGGAAGTTGAACAGAAGACCTAGTCTAATATCCTGGTGGCAAAATCTTAGTCTTATCACATGCAAGACAAGCTGTGAAATAAGCTTTTTATTGTGATTTAGAATGTGTTCAGCTGTATCTTTAATGGTTCTATTGATAGATAAGAATGGGAGAAATTATAATGTCAATAATCCATGTACTTCTCAATTTCGGAAACCAATAAGTCCAATTTACTGAGAAATTTATTTATCTGATTTGTCAACATGTTATGTATTATGTATGTCTCAAACTCTCTAGATTGTATTATCTTTTAATGCATAATCTATTGTCTTTGATTAGAACAAAGGTTCCTTGAGGGCAGGGAACACTTTCTTTGATTTTGTAGGTCTGTGTATGTCCTAGAATAAGCTCTTATAGATTTGACAGTTAAGATAAAAATATGCATGAAGATATTTTACCAAGATGCTAACTGAAAAACATAAATTGTATTCCTCAAAAATAGTTTTGAAGATCTAATAAAAGTATAAAACATATTTATAGAAGCTGTAGAAAATATAAAACAGAAGTTTGTGCCTTGTTCGTTATTTTCTATTTTGTCCTCTCCAGAGAAGCCCTAAATATTTGGAATTGTCAATATTTGGAAATGGCAAAGTCCTGTGTAATAGGAAAATGCTATTAGAATTAGTTAAGGTCAATATTTTTCCCCCAAGGTGTACACCAATTTTATAGGTTAGTTTGAGAATTTAATGAGAAATATATAATAAGTGCTTAGCCCTCTATAAATATCTATGATTATTTGTATTTCTAGGGTGGTCTTTACTTTTGTTTGACTGAAGTTCAGCTACTTATATGGAAAAAGAAGACGTGTCATGTTTTTAGGAAAAAACCTCTCTACTTCAACAACCTTCCACATGCATCCTTTATTTGCAACCAATCCCCTAAAAACACAATGATCTGTAAATACATGAGAAAAATAAACTATTAGAAATCTTTTCTTAAACTATGTTTTTTTTTTTATAAAAAACAAAAATCCTGAGGACTGTATTTTAAAATCTTTGAACTAAGGAAATAAATCTTGTAGCTTAAGAACAGAAGACAGATCTTAAAATAAACAATTTGAAGTGTTTACAAACATCAATTTCAGATTCACGTAGACTTTGTGGTGTCATTTCTTACTTTGTCCTATGTGATCTTTCCCAAAGTTTACTTTATCCTGTATCACCTCTATAAAACTCAACATTCCTTCCTGTTAAAAAAGGATTATTGATTGGGCAATGAAAGAACAAAAAGGTTAAGGTGTAGAGAAGAAATCTAGTATAAAATAAGTCTTTAATAAATACTTGCTGTGATTATTATATCAATAACCCTGATGATGATCATTATAATTTATGCAAATTGTATTAAGAAACACACATAAACTCTTGAACATTATCTGCAAACTCACTGAAATAGCTTTGTCCTACTAAGCAGACATATGAGGGCACTCACTTATGCAAGCAATAGCAATTAACCAAGCATTCCAATTCTATTACAGAGTCTTATATCCTTCATCAGAAATACTGGAGGAGGATATGCTCTCTTGATTTCTGAAAAAAGACATTCATCCCATGCTTACTTCAGAAGATTGATTGGGTGTGGATGCTTCATTTCCCCTAGAAGACATCAAATTAGCAATTAACTCATTCACAGGTACAAATAGCCTGAGCTTAGAGAAGCTTTATAAGGTCTAACCTGATGAAAAATTAGTAATTGCCGTAATAATCAATGAGGTTAAGTAAAAGGATTGCCCTGAATCAGGAAAAGCATCATTATAAGTATAAATTTTACCCAGGAACAACAAAACCAAATATTGCATGTTCTCACATATGAGTGGGGGCTAAGCATGGGTATGAATGGTCATACAGAATGACTAAATGGACACTGGGGATTCAGAAGGGAAAAGGTGAGGGGTGAGGGCTGAAAAATCAACTATTGGGTACAAGGTACACTATTTAGGTGATGGGTATATTAAAAGCCTAGACTTCTCCACCATGCAGTGCAGTGCAGCCATGTAACAACAATCCACTTGTACTCCCTAAATCTATTTAAATAAAAAAAAATTAAAAAATTTAAAAGTATATATTTCAGCAAGAGTTACAATGGGCTTGTTATTTTTGTAAGTTATAAAATTCTTTTTGAAGGTACATTGGTTTCTACAGTATATCTGTAACATAAAATTGAACATATATGGAAGGGAAATTGTCATTTCAGCTTATTAGTATTGAACAAAATAGCAAATTTTGTTGCCATGTGATAAAAAAATGCATTGTAAGTTTTCTTATCAGTGAAAACAAATTTCAAATTTAAAAAAGAGAGAGAAGAAAAAAGAAAAGAAAGTTTCCAAAATTGACAAGAACTGAAAATGAGTGAATTACTCTTCAACGAAATTTGAAGACAAAAATGTTCACAGCTGATTGTTGATACTTAAATTATAACATAGAGTTAACTTTAAATTGTAATTTTGGTTAAATTCAGAACACATAATTTGGTATGTATTTACAAGATAAATAATTCCTTCAATTTAAAACTCAAGTTGTGTTTCTTGCTAATTTTATTAATTTTTTATTCCTCATCAACATCCTATATTGATTGTCACCTTAATATGTTTAGCTTTCTTTCTCCTAAGCCTCACTGGGTGAAGTCAGTTCAGTCAATTAAATTCTTAACCTCATTTCTCCACCAAGAGATTTCCCTCATTCTCTCCCATAATTAGTGTATTTTTCTCTTTGAGTTATAAATCCTCTGATTTCCTTTCTCTCATTTTAGTATTTTTATTTTGGAATTAATTATCCTCTTTTAATGAAGCTTCCGTGATTTTTCAAGCCTTCAAAGTCTCTGATATAATATAAAGCTGTAAAACCAAATAACTTACTGCTGGCCTCTGTGGTATCCATTTCTCTAGGCTGAATAACGCTCTCAGTGGGATAAAAAGGTGAGCACTGAAGTAGGTCAGGGATTTCCTTACAAATAGTATCACCACTCCATTGCTCCACTATAGAAAATAACAAGAGCATGTTTTTATCTGATTGTGAAGCCTTTGGCGTCTTCTGTACACTTTCAAGGCTGCAGGCCACAGTGGAATAGGTTGAATTAATCTCTTTAGGTTTAAGCTTATCTATCAAAAAGGAAGAAGGCTGTATGCTAAAGTCTTAGGTCAAGCCCTCTGCTTTCACTACTATCTTCCACCTTCATACAACTAAGATGGGACTTAATAACGTCTTTACACATTGAATAATGCTTTGTAGCTGCCTTATGATGACAGAACACAGCAAGACATTGTGTAAATGTTGAAAGATATAATATCATTAATCCAGGTTTGAATCAGTAGCCAGAGAGCAGAAAGATATAACAGTCTATAGGAAATTCACTGAAAATTGAGGTGTGCAATTTGTTCTTTTTTTCTAATATATATATCTATGTTGTGTGTGTATATGTATACATTGTATATATATTTATATATATTTAAAATACATATAAATTCAGGTTTCAGGCAAAGTCCTAATTCAGAACTTTAAGAGCAGACATGAGACACTGTCTAAGCAAATATTTCTTGAAAAATTATTAAATAGTGTTAAATTACATGTTATTTTTCAGGTCTTTGAGTGAATTCCCATTTGTTCTCTTGGGTAATTCAGTTCAGTCCTAAGTATAGGCAGTGGAAACTAATGGCATACTTGTCAGAGATCTGGTTGTTAATGCTAGCAAAGTGTTTGTGGCCTTGGACAAATATACCAAGTTATCAAGATTTATCCTTGTCAAACTACCAAGATTCTCTCAAGACTGAATACCTCCTCTCCCTTGTCCCCAAGGCCAGCCCCAAATCATCAATTTATCTATTTCTATTATTTTCTTTCTTTTCTTTATCTGTGACTCTCTGGAAACAGTTATTGAAAATCTACTGGCTAAATTTTCTATATGTAAAAATAATGAATAAAACATTCTCCCTGAGGTTAATAAGGTATATGTGTACCATTAAAAAAGGTCACCAATTTTTAAGCACTAAATACTTTTTATAGTAGAAAAGTGAAAAACCAGATTGGCTAAAACTGTATATGAGAATCAGAAATTATTCATAAAAACAAGGTCAGTTACAAGGATAATTTGGAATCAACTACAAAGTTTGTTGAAATGCAGATTTATGGACCTAGAAATATAGGTGGAACCCCTTAATCTGGATATTTTACAGGTAATATACAGAATGATAATGATAATCACTAACTCAAGATTGAATGCCTATTAATAATGAATGTTGTTCTGGTTAATCTACTGATCACAATTTGATAGACCCGAATTCAAGGTCTATCATATTCCTTGGGTAAGTATGTTAGCAATGGAGGATAAGAGCTACCAGGCAGAGATATCGGAAGAATTTGCAGAAAAGTATTGTACCAGTAGACTGTTGTTACAATGGTGTTAAGTAACAGCCACCCCTAATCTCAGTGATTTATCATAGCAATGGTTCATTCTCCTACATCTAGGTTGGTCAGCTCTAGGTTCTGGAGCCCACCTCTAGGCAGGCTGTAGTGGCTGGGATCTACAAGACCTTATTCTAGGGGCAAGGCTGAATGGGCAGCCACTACTTGAGGGAAGCTCTAAGTTCTTGTGCCAATTTTTAGAAGCTCAAGGGACAAGCACAATTACACCTTTGTGTCAGGTGAGCTGACATTGTATCGGCCAAGTACACTATTAGTAAGATGGTGTATGTGTCAGGTTCAGTCAGAAGACAGAATATATAGACCAGTTATTCAAAGATAATGTAATAAAAAGACTTTCTAAGGAGATACAAAGATGTTAGCTAGATAGTAGCAAGTTACCACCTCTATGCCCAAGAAAACAAAGAGAGGAGTTTCAAATAATTAGAATTTACAAACACGGACATGGGGCCTGATTATGGACTAAATTGTGTCCTCCCAAAATTCAAAGGTTAAAATCCTAACCTCCTCTGTGACTGTATTTGGAGACAGGGCCTTTAAGAGGATAACTGAGGTAAATGCAGTCATAAGGGTGGGGTTAAAATTCAATAGTACTGGTGTCCTTATAAGGAGAGGAAGAGACTTAAGAAGTGTGCACACACAGAGAAAAATCCATGTGAGGACAGAGGGACGGTGACTGTCTGCACGCCAGAAAGAGAGGCCTCACCAGAAACCAGCCATGCTGTCACCTTGATCTTGCACTTCCGGCTTCCATAATTGTGAGCAAATAAAGTTCTGTTAAGCCACCTGGTCTGTGATATTTTGTTATGGCAGGCTGGGTTGACAGATCCAGGCCCTGTGGAGCTGAAATTTAGACTTCTGGGACAGAGGTCCTGCTCATTTGAATTCTGAAGAGCAGTTCCTTGGGCATGTGACATGATTTTTGAAGATGGGTAAATACCTTGATAATATAAAAAAAAAATTAAATATTTAGTTAAGTTATGTAGGGTCAACATTATTCTGTAAAATTGATTTTTTGAAGTTATAATAGCTCTATTTCCCTTGAAAGCATGAGTCTTTTTCAAAAGTTACCCTCAAAAATTAATAAATTTTAAAAATAGATATTGTATTTTTGTTTTATTAAACAAAACTAAATTAATGCAACAAAATAAAAACACAGAAAGAAATAAGAATATTAACAATTTAGGTAGGAATATCTAGCACTTCAAATATTACTAGTGCTAACAATAACAATTAGATATATCTTTCTGTTTTATTTTTGAAAAAAATAATTGCTTTTATTTTATTTTCTATTGATACATATTTGTATGTATTTATGGGGTACATATGATATTTTGTTACATGCATAGAATGTGTAATGATGAAGTCAGGGTATTTGGGATATTCATCACCTCAAGTGTTTGTCATTTTTGTGTGTTGGGAACATTTGAAGCCCTCTCTTCTAGTTATCAATATTTTGAAACATAAAATGCTGTAGTCACTCTGCTATCAAATATTAGAACTCATTCCTTCTAACTGTATGTTTGTACTCATTAACCAACCTTTCTTCATCACCTGCTCTTTCTCCCCCCAATACACACACCTTCCCAGCCTCTGATATTCATCATTCTAGTCTCTACTTCCTTGAGATCAACCATTTTAGCTCCCTCTTATGAGTGAGAATGTGCATTATTTGTCTTTCTGTGCCTGGCTTATTTCACTTAGCATGATTACCACCAGTTCCATCCATGTTGCTGCAAATGATACAATTTCATTCTTTTTTATAAATGAATAGTATTTCATTGTGTATATATACCACATTTTCTTTTTCCATTTTTCAATTTATCAACATTTAGGTAGATTCCATATCTTTGCTATTGTGAATAGTGCTGCAATAAACAGTGCAGTTTATCTTGCACTGCAGGGGTGAAGTTATCCCTTTGATATACTGAGAGATATCTTTCTTCTTAATAAGACATATCATAATAAAACAGACATGCAAATTAAATGCTAGTATTACAGGCATAAGCCACCATACCCAGCCTAGTAGCTGTTATTTTCAATATTTTCTCCTTTTAATCTTAAAACTAGAGCTAAATATGATTTACACTCCACTATTACAATATTAGAAAATTCTGAATTTGTCTATATACTTACCTCTGTCAGTGAGTTTTATACTTAAATATGTTTTCATGTTACTGTTGCAGCTGCTTTTCTGTCCCTGAGCTTGGTAGCAAAAGAATGAATAATTACTTGAATCACAGTGTTTCAAGAGAAGGAGAGAGACCAAAATCTGAAGGAGAAAATGGCCTCCTCAGCTAAGTTCCTCCCCGTATTTATTTCCAAGGACACATATGAAGGGTCAGGGACGTTTGCTAATTTCTTTAAGAACTTGCATACAGGTCAGCTGTTTTCACCTGACCTTTGCACATAGCAAATAAGCACCTTCGGGCAGGCATTTTTGCCTGACCCTTCATTCACTCTGCTCATATTCTTTTTATCCTTCCATTCACCCATCCACCCTTTCTTCTAGGCCTAGCCCCTACATGTTACCAGTTATCATCATTTTTTTTCAGCGTATAGAACTCCCTATAGTGTTTCTTCTTTGTAGTAATGAATTTCTTGTCTCTTTTTTGTCTGGGAAATCCTCTTTCCTTCATCTCTAAAAAGGAGTGTTGACAAGTAAATTACTCTTGGTTCGGAGTTTTGGTTTTTTTTCTTTCTCTCAGTACTTTGCACATATCATTACTACTGCACTTTGCATACTATTACTATTGCACTTTGGCCTGTCTTGAAAGGTTTCTTGTGAGACATTCACTAATAATCTTATAAGGATTAATTTGTATGTGACACTTCTCTTTTCTCATGCTGCTTTCAAGATTCCATTTGTCTTTGATTTTTGAGTGTGATTATAATGTATCTCAATGAAGTACTCATTGGTTTGATGGTATTTGGGAAATTTTGAACATTATGTACTTAGATGCCCATATCTCTCTCCAAATCTGTAAATTATTCAGCTATTATTTTTTTAAAATAAGATTGTTGACCATTTATTTCACTCTTCTTTTTCTAGACATCTCATAATCCGTACATTAATGTTCTTACTGGCATCCCAAAAATTTTGTAGGCTCTCTTCATCACTTTTCATTCTTTTTGCTCCTTTGATTGGATAATTTCAAATGACTTGTCTTCCAGTTACTGAATTGTTTCTTCTGCTTGGTGATGTCTGCTGTTAGTGCTCTTTATTACATTTTTCATTTCATTTATTATATTATTCAGCTTTAGAATTTTTGGTTGTTTTTTGTGATTTTTGTCTCTTTTTTGAACTTCTCATTTTCTTCAAATTCTTTTTCTGATTTTGCTGAATAGTCTATCTGTGTCCTCTGTACCACTCTGAGTTTCTTTGAATTCAAAGAATTTTGAATTATTTGTTTGGCAATTCATACATCCCCATTTCTTTGGGGCCAGTTACTGGGAAATTATTTTGTTTTGTGATGATACTATGTTTCCTTCACTTTTCACATTCCTTGAAGACTTGCATTGCTGTCTTCACATTTTAAGGAAAAGCTACCATGTCCTATCTTTTCTAATTGTACTGAGGAGAGAAACACTTTGACCAGTAACCCTAGCTAGGATTTCTGAAGCTTTTTCAGACCTTTTATATGGATGCAACTGCTTCACACTTCTTGTTCCCTCTAAGGAATGATTCTAAAGAATGTTTCTCTTTTCTTCCCTTGACCTTCAGCCGGAATGCATCCTTGTGGGTTAGGTGTGTTTCCTGTATACAGCAGATACTGGGTTCCCAAAAAATTAAATATCTAGGAGTAAATTTAACAAAAGACATGAAAGACTTATACAAGGAGAATTACGAAACACTAAAAAAAGAAATTGCAGAAGATGTAAAAAGATGGAAAAATCTGCCTTGTTCATGGATTGGTAGAATCAATATTGTTAAAATGTCTATGTTACCTAAAGTGATCTACAGAATAAATGCAATCCCCATCAGAGTATCATCTTCATTCTTTACAGAACTAGTAAAAATAATTCTTCACTTTGTATGGAACCAGAAAAGACCTCATATAGCAAAAGCAACCTTAAGCAAAAAGAACAAACTGGGAGGCATCAGTCTTCCAGACTTCAAGCTGTACTATAAAGCAATTATAATTAAATCAGTTTGGTATTGGCACAAGAACAGAAGCATTGATCTTTGGAACAGGACTGAGAATCCAGAGATGAAACCATCTACATATGGTAACCTAATCTTTGATAAACCAGACAAAAATATACATTGGGGAGAAGAATCTCTTTTCAATAAATGGTGCTGGGAA
>CAUYRT010051247.1:0-11814 GCA_963574885.1 Lepilemur ruficaudatus
AATGGAAAAGCAAGCACCACATGTACTCACCAGCAAATTGGTTTCACTGATCAACACCTGAGTGCACATATAGGAATAACATTTATTGGGCATCGCGCAGATGGGAGGGGGGAGGAGAGGATGGGCATATTCATACATAATGAGTGTGATGCGCACCATCTGGGGGATGGACACACTTGAAGCTCTGACTCCAGGGGGGAAAAGGGGGAAAAGCAAAACATGTAACCTAAACATTTGTACCCCCATAATATGCTGAAATAAAAAAAAAGAAGTTTTGCAAAGGAAATGAGAGCCTTGAAGATGAGGAGCACAGTGGCCATCCATCGGAAGTTGACAACGACCAACTGAGAACAATCATTAGAGCTGATCCTCTTACAACTATATGAGAAATTCCCAAATAACTTAAGGGGGACCATTCTATGGTCCTTCCCATTTCAAGCAAATTGGAAAGGTGGAAAAGCTCGATAAGTGGGTGTCTCATGAGCTGACCAAATATAAAAGAATAATCGTTGTTTTGAATTGCCATCTTCTTGTATGCAACAACAAACCATTTCTCCACTGGATTGTGATGTGTGATGAAAAGTGGATTTTATACAACTGGTTAATGACCGGCTCAGCAGTTGGACTGAGAAGCTCCAAAACACTTCCCAAGGCCAAACTTGCACCAAAATAAAAGGTCATGGTCACTGATTGGTGGTCTGCTGCCAGTCTGATCTACGACAGCTTTCTGAATCCCGGTGAAACCATTCCACCTGAGAAGTATGCCCAACAAATTGATGAGATGTACAGAAAACTGCAACACCTGCAGTTGGCATTGGTCAACAGAAAGGGCCCAATTCTTCTCCATGACAATGTCTGACCATACTTCGCACGTCACACAACCAATATTTCCAAAGTTGAACGAATTGGGCTACAAAGTTTTGCCTCATCCACCACATTCACCTGACCTCTTGCCACCAACAGACCACCACTTCTTCAAGCATCTTGACAATTTTTTGCAGGGAAAACGCTTCCACAACCAGCAGGATGCAGAAATTGCTTTCCAAGAGTTTGTGGAATCCCGAAGCATGATTTTTATGCTGCAGGAATAAACAAACATATTTCTCATTCACAAAACTGTGTTGATTGTAATGGTTTCTATTTTGATTAATGATTGAAAAATAATGGGTCAGAAACTGCAATTACTTTTGTACCAAACTAATACCCAGCTCAGGGATCAGGCACTTTAATTTTCTGTATGCCACAGAGTCAGGCTCTGGCTGAAGATGGTTCCTTGTCGCACGCAGAATAAAGTGTATGTGCTTTATGGCAGCAAAGTACTTCCTCTTCTAGGAATCGAGGGTGGCAGGGAGAAGCAACTGCCTGATTCACAAGGAATTACTTTGCTATTAGTGGTGGAGCAATTACATGCACTTCTTATTCCTACACATAGAGCAATATTTGAGCCACCACAGAGAGCGGCCCGGGATCCCCTCTGTCCGGCCCAACACCTGCAGCTGGTCTCCTCCTTTCCTGCCAGCACCTGCAGGGAGTGTCTTCCTCCGCTCCAAGGCTCACCCCCAACCCCACAACGTGCCTAGGGCCCACCCCATGCCCACCCACAAAGGCACCATCCCACAGAAGACCCTTCCCGCTTCTTCACAGAAGCATCTCCACCACCACTGTCCTACCTTAGAATTCAAACGGCTCCGCCCTCTCCCGTCTTTCAAACTATATATTAATATATATCATCGTTTGTTCTCTCCCCTTCATACCAAAGTTCTAGAAGGAGTTGTCCACATTCACTATCTCCAACCCCAGCTCCCATCTGCTCCCTAATCTTCCTTCCCTGCCAATGGTCCCTGGGGTCTGTCACTGCCCTCCTCCCACCGCGGTCGTGCCCTTGGCTCCGGTGACCACCAGTAGGCTGATGTGCACTCCTCGCTCTCGCTCCAGGGCACTCCAGGCCTGTAGGATGTGGCCAACGAGAGGCACACACCCCAAAACAGGCCCACCGCCCTGCCCTCCCCCTCAAGCCTGGGCTGCTGATCCTGACACACGTCACCCACTTCAGGAGGGTTGGCTGCCTCGGCCACAGGATCATTCATTAGTTCAACAAACGTTTATTGAGAGTGTACTGTGTGCTAGGTGTAGGAACAGTGGGAACACGCCCGTGCAGCCTCCCCCTTCATGGAGCTTGTGCAGGGGTGGGGTACAGATGAGTGAGGGGCTTCTGTCATTTACAGCATGACTGCTGTGATGGGGGCAGCACAGGGTGCTGTGGTGGCAGCTTGGAGGGGCTGTCTAAGCCCTTGTCATCAAATCTAAAGAGACTTCCTGGAAGAGGCAGGCTCCAAGCTGAGACTCAAGAGTGGGTTACACAGGTGAGGGGACGCAGGAGAATGCAGGCAATGGAAGGACCAGCACTGCCCCCGCCCTGTGAAAGGTGCCTAGCCAGCCATGGGGTCCAGAAGCCAGGTAGAGGGCATGCCTCGCAGGAGCAGGCACGCAGGAGCAGGGAAGGTGGAGTAGGGGCAGCCTCCCACCAGGGCAGGGAGCTCAGCATGCACACATCTGCCCCTTCTCCCACCAGCTCTCACTTCTCCAGATGACTCTTTCCTCCTGGACCCACTTCACACTGTCCTTGCTTGAGTCCCATGGTTCTGCTCCAGCCCCACCCTTGCTCACCTCCCCATCCTCCAACCTGTGTCCTCATCCCGTCACCTCCGTTCCCCTCCTCCAGCTGTCACCTCCATTGGTCTCTGTCTCTCCTGGCCTTCTTCTGGGTGGGGCGGCCACTTCCTCTGGGTTCTGGGCTCCCCTGGCAGGTAGACGTAGTGAGCTGGCCAGTTCACCCCATTACCGAGCCCTCCCTCCTGAACCCTTGGCCCACCACACTCCCTCGCCATGCCCCCGTCTCACCCTACCCTGGGCCTACCCTCAGTCCACTCAGGTGGATGCTCCAGTAGATCTGCAGGCACCACCGCTCCTTCTGCATGCCCTGCCTGGGCATGCAGAAGGACCTCCATGGCCGCCCGGCACTCCTTGTTGGCCCGCACGGTGTTGGGGTCCCAGTCCCCCAGACACTGCCATAGTGTGAGGAAGCAGGAGCTGGAGATGCAGTTGCATTCGGCCTCTTGTGGCTGATTGGCCTGGACACAGTCCACTGGGGGCGCCAGCTGTGGAGCTCGCTGCCCTGCAGGAAGGGCTGGCCAAGGAACAGTGTCTCGCGTGGGTGGTGTGGAGGAAAAGGAGCGTGAATGACGGCCACCAGCGTCTCCCACCCAAGGTGCAGGCCTCGGGCTGGGGCCCTTCTGGGAATTTCACTCCTATTTCACACTACAGCACACCAGGACCAACTCAGTGGAACAGCCCTCCTCACACCCAAGGGAGGACTCAGGCTGTCGCTCTCCCATGGCTCCACCACTGTCTTTGCAGCTTTCCTGTCCATTCCTCCGCAGCACATGCCCCGGGCCTAGGAGCGTAGCACAACAAGGCAGGAAGGCTGTCACTCAAGGCCACAGACAGTCTGGGATGCCAGGAGTCCAGAGAAAAATGTCACGGCCTGAGCAGAGAGCCAGAGCTGCAGCGCTTGCTGGGATGTGCAGAGAGAACTACAATTAACCACCGCCCAAGCCCCCCCGAGTCCAGCTCCAGCCAAGGCGCTGTGCTGAACCTTGCACACCGTACAAAGTCAGGCAACTTTCAAAGCCTGTTGGGACCTCATAAAAACCAAGAGTCCAGGCCTGAGTTTACTTTAGGGAAATCGAGGCCCAAAGAAGGGAGATGACGACTCCCAGGTCACACACAGAGGTGGTAATGCTCCCTCTGGCCCCTGGTCAGTCATTCTGAGCTGCTGGACTTTGAGAGAAGACTGAAGAGACAAGCCCAGGGGGGAAGAGCTGCCCTTTTCCGGCCTCAGCACCTCCACACCTTCCAGGCCAACTTCACACCCGACGGAGACCTGAAAACTTGTCTTCCACGGGGCAAGTTCCACCCAGTGCCCTCTAAAAGAACATGCTTTACGCGAGCCTGGTGAGCCCCTCCACGTCCTCCCCCTGTGCTCTCCGGTCTCCGTCTCTCCACTTCTCTTGCTGATGCCTCCCGAGCTCTGTCTCTCCATCCCCTTCACCTGTGCTCTGTGAATGGCCTTGTTCTCTCTCTCTCACCTCCTCCCTCTTTTTTTCTCTCTTTTTACCTCTCCTCCACAGAAATCTTCTCCCCTTCTGTCACTTTTTTGTTTTTCTTCCTTCCAAAAGCCAAATGATAAATCGATTGCAAAAGGGAAAGCGCTCCCCTCTTCAGACCCTGGCCGGCAGATGGAGCCCGGTTCCTCCAGAAACAGCAACACCCGCCCACTGCCCGCCGCTGCCCTGTGCCCACAGCCACAGTGTCCCAGATGGAGAGGTGGAGAAGAGGCCTGGGAGGTGAAGGGCAGGGAGTGGCTCGCCTGATCCTTTCAGAGCCAAGCTCCCCAAATGGTTTCCTCCAGACGTAGACATCTTCTCCCCAGCCTCCCCGTCCTCTACTGAGCCCCTAACTCCAGATCCTGCCCCAGGGAAAGCCCACACCATGCCCAGAGCCACGATTGCCATTTCCAAGACCCAAAGAGTGGTTTGGGTGGCTTCCTCCACTCCATCTCACCCCAAAACATAATAAATCGCAGGCCAGAAGTCCCCTCCTCAGAATACCGCAGAATCCCCCCACCCCTAGCCAGAGCAGCCTCCCCCCCTCCCCTAGGACATCCTGCTCAGGGGATGCTGGTGCAGGAAGACAGGGACATCTAGAGGTGGAGCACTGAGCAGCAGGCCATCCCTCCTGCCAGCCCCAGGGTCCACTCCTGGTGCCACTGGGCAGGGAGCCTGCCCCCAGGAGACCTGAGAAGAGGAACAGGGTGGGCCTGGGGTGGAGCAGGCCTCCGGGGCCAGAGCAAAAGACATGTCCCCCTCCCACTGAGCACAGCTCTACCCCAAAACAGGAAGGCTGGAGGATGTGGCCAGACTGAGACAGAGCAGAGAAGAAATCAGCACGGAGGGGGAGGCCCAGCTGGAGAGGTGTCCTCCACATGAGCTGAGGCAACACCTTCCTTTCTTGGCCTCAGCAGATTCCTACCTCCCTGAGTAGGACCTGGGTGCATGTGGGCCCCTCAAGAGCAGCTGAGCCCACATGGCCCAGCCCACACCTGCTGCCCCTATGGAGCCAGCTGGAGCCTCCTCCACTGACTATGCCTGGCGTCCCACTGGGCTTCTCCCCTGCCTCCTTGACTGAGGCGAAGGCTGCACTGTCCGAGGGGGATGGGAACAGGACCTCCTCGCATCCTCAGGGCCTTCTGTAGGCTCAGAACTGACAGCATGCTTAAAGGTCCAGGTGTTAGTCACCCAGGGGGTTGGGCAGTAAGGACACTCACTCTGCCTGCTCTACAGCTGATAATTCTTACACAATCTCACACAGCTCCCCTCCCAAAAGTGAGGGCTTCTGCCAACGGGCACATGAGACCAGGGCAAGGACGTGCTCTATAAAGGGCCAGGGCATCCTTTCCCTGAAGTGTCTCTGACTCTTCCAGTCCTCCTTGTGACCCCCAGAACAAACCAAGCCCTGCCAGAGGAAGGAATCATGGTGACCTGGAGCCTTTTGCCAAGATCCTGAGAGTAAAGGGCAGAAGGGATCCTGGGTTCTAAATCAGGAGCATACTTGGACCCATCAAGAACAAATGTAGGGAGCAGCTTCTAGAGACACATGGAGTAGGGTGAATGAGAAATGACACAGTGATAGCTGCCCTCCTGCATCCAGCCAGAAAACCAGTTGGGAGTGGGCCCCTGACCACCCCCCACCCCTCCCAGCCACATACCCCAGCAACTTTTGTCCCTGGGTCAGCCAGCACAGGTCAGGATGGCTGGGAAAGGCCTCTCTCTCCACCAGTGGTCCTACTCACTCAGAATCTTGGGAGGAACCAGTGGCATTTCCAACTAGCTCCTAGCCAGGAAAAGGGCCCTTGGGCTGAAGCTTCCTTAACACCAACTCATCCCTTCCTTTCGACTGGCCTAATCCAGAGCTTCTCAGTCTCCTCTGTAAAGGGACTTCTCAAAGGAAGGGGAACTGAAGGGCCGTGATGCAAGGGAATGCTGAGCTCACTCCTCCCCTCCTCTCACCCCCTCCTCTCAACATGCAGCCTCCAGGGTCACAGACACAGGAGGGAGGGGAATCTCTGACCATCCCCACCATGCACACCCACCATGAGCATGACCCCCAATGCCACTTCTGGGAAGGAGAAGAGAGTTAATTCCTCAGCTTCCTCAGCTGGGGAAGCTGCCTGCAGCAGGGGGTGTGGGCCTGGAGAGGGTAAGGCTCCCCCCCAGGGCTGCTCTCCTCTTTCCCAGGCCCTCAGAAGGCGCCCAAACCTGGAAGTCCTGCAGCCGGGAGCTGTGCAGCTCAGTGGGCAATCTGACTGCTCGGCCTGAAATGCAATTTTCTTTTCTTCTTGGCACTGATCTTTGTCAGAGCCAGAAACCTGGGTTTTCAAACCAGCAGTGGGAAAAAAGGTCAGGTTTTATAACAGCCCCTTCAGATTAAGAGTCCACTTGCTAGGGTTCCCAGGAAGGGCGGGGGATCGCAGTGGGCCCAGAGCACCTTCCAGCTGCCCCACCACTGCAGAGAGAAGAAGCTGAGGGAGACAGGACAGTGGAGGCCACACCCAGGGCAGGGCCTTGGCCCTGGGGAACTCAGGCTAGGGGTGGGAGGAAGAGGGAGGGTACAAGCACAGGGCCCTGGGCTGGACCAGCATAGACACCAAGGCATAGTGACTAAATTTCCTATCCCAGGCTGGAGGGCGCTTCTTAGACCACACACAGCTCCCTGACCAGCTCCTACCTGGAACTCTGGGCCTTCCCAAAGCTCCTCCTGCAGGACAGAAGGGACCCCACTGGGCAGCCTGGTTCTCCACTGGCCACACAGCCAGCCAGGGTGGCTGGAACAGCACCCGCACTGAAGCAGGTGTGTGTCCCCGCAACACACTCACACAGACTCTCGCAGACACACACACCTTAGTTACCAGGCTCCCTCCGCGGAGCACCTACTCGCTGGCAGCAGCCTTGCCTGGCACTCTGCTCGGCACACAGCCTGGTAAACACCCTCTTTCCCTCACCTTCCCCTGAGGTGCTTCCTCTAGACCCCAGCTTCCCAGGAAGCTGAGATTTCACGTAGCGTACAAAGGAGCTAGGGGCTAGGAATTCTGTGAGGGAAAGAAACTGCGGGGTTCAGGGACCCTGGGCAGCCCCTCCTCCCCGCCCTAGAGGGAGGGGGCTTCGGCACAAGCAGTGGTCTTTGTTCAGATCCCATTTCCTCCTGGGACTCCTACCCTCTTCACCAGACGAAGCAAACGTTGGCCTCCCTTCCTCTCCGCCGCCCCCCAGAGGTGGGGAACAGCTGCTCACATCCTCCGCGCCGGCCCACCCGTCTGGCTCGGGTCTGGGTGGGGAGAAATTTGAAAAGTGTTCCAAGGAGTGGAGCCGCTGGGAGGGCTCGGGAGTGGGCTGCGGCCAGGCAGGTGGCGGTGACTGCCAGCGCTTCCCCGCAGATGTCTAAGCAGGAGCCGCCAGAGAAACCCACGCCCTCCACCGCCAGCGACCCGGGCAGCCGGCGGGGAAGGTGCCACTGGCAGGATTTTCTCTCCGCGCCACTGAGCCTCTCCGCTCCTCTCTTCCTGATAAAGGGTTGGATGTTTTTTCTTAAGTTGCCGCAATTTGAGCCCATTATTTTGGGGAAATGAGTGATACACGGTGTGTCAGCGACAGAGGGTGTGTGTGTGTCTGTGCGTGCGTGCAGGGACGGTCTGGAAGTGGCGACTCCGCTTCCCGATCTCCCCGCGGCTCGGGTCTCTCTGCCCGCTTCCTTGCCTCCTGGCCCGCTGGCAGCCTCCGGCCCCCGCCCCGCCCGCTCCAGAGTCCCCAGCTTCTCGCAGGCCCGGAGCGCACCGGCCCTGCGCCGCCCCACAGGCCCGCCGCCCGCAGGTGCTCATCTAACAAAAAAAAGAGGTGGGAAGGCCAAGATCGCGTTAAATAAACCCCACAGTTTTTTTTGCCTTTCTCCCTTGGGTTAAAAAATAATAATAATAAAAATAACAACAACAATAATAATGGCCAAGCAGTGACATTCAATCCCAAATTCAATGGGGAGATCCCAGCTGGTCCACTCGAGGAAGATTCCGAGTCACGCGACTCTCGCCTCTGGCTGAGGGGTGGGGTGAAAGGAGGGTTGGGGGCGCCCCTCGACGCCCCCGGCCCAGCACAGTCAGGCAGACCCGTGGCTGTGTGTGCATCTCCTGGAAAGGCGACAGCCCGGTCGGAGGTCAGCCCTCCCCTCCGCTCCTCCGGTCCAGGAAGAAGAGTCCCCGCGGGTCGCATCCTTCTGCGCTCCCCAGGAGGGGCGGGGGGCAGGGCTGCGATGTGCTAGAAGGGCTGGAAGGGAGTGGCGAGGGAGGGGGCAGAATAAACGCAAATAGGAAAGAAATCCACCCAGCGTGCTGGTGCCCGGGAACGCTCCAGTCAGAGTTAAGAGGCCCACAGACCAAAGTGGCTCCTTCAGCACCGAAAGGAAAACAAGATTCAAAAAACTCGCCCGCTCACGCTCGCTCCGGAGTTCCAGTTGCCAGATGCCTCTGCCTGCGCGTCTTCGTCTTCCGCTCCTCTCCCCGCTCGCTCTCCGCTCTCGCTCTCCCCAGCTCTCCTCGCTCTCCTCTCCCTCTCGCCCGCTCCCCGCTCCGCCGCCCCTTCCCCCTTTGAGGCTCCGTCGCCCTCCTGCCCGGCCTCCCCCGCCGGCACCCCTCTTTTCCCGGCGGCCGGCGGCGCGAGCTGCGCAGCGGGGAACGCAGGCCAAGGGAAGAGCTCCGCTGCGGGCTCCCTGGACTTAGCCGCCAGCCCTGCCCCGGACCCACCTGCTGCCCTGGCCGGAAACCGGCTCCCGGGGCACGACTCTAGCTCAGACCCGCCCAAGCGCCCGCACCCTCCTTCTCCCCACGCTGCGCCCCCCACCCTGGGGGCGGGCTGCACTCTCCACCCCCCCCCCCCGCTACCCCTGCCCCTGCCCCGGCGCCCTGGGCAGCCAGGTCTCTGGCCTGGGGAGCTGAGCCGAGGGTGCAAGGACCCCCATTTCCCTTCCTCTGATCCCCTCTTCTCTCTGAAACAGGGATGAAGTGGGGGACCCAGTTCCCCTGCACCATGGGCACCTACAGAAACAGCTAGCTGGAGAACTGTCTGTCCCCAAGCCTGAGCTCTGCCCACAGTAAGGAGGCCAAGCATGTGACTGTTACTGAGGCCAAGTCACCATGTGTTCATTGTGCACCTGCTGGAGCCCAGCACTGGGCACCGAGGGACCTATAGAGAGAGGAGTGCCCCGTCTGCCCTTGACCTGATACAGTGCTGGGCCTCAGTGCTCCAGGGACGGGTCCTAAAGCCCCAGGCTGGCTGAGACCAAGCCCCGATCTGGAAGCAGCCGCCCTCCCCAAACCCTGAGGGGGCTGGAGACTTGGAGGAGCCTCACCTGGGCCAGGGTCTGACTCTCTGAGGGACAGAGGGGAGGACTCTGGGCCCCCTGGGATCACTTGTCATGGAGCAATAGTAGGCACTCACCCAGGTGTGCGCGCTGCATGTGGCTGTCAGCCCAGCCTGGGTGCAGGCCCTGACTGCTGGGCACAGGGTACAGAATGTGGCTTCCTCCTGACCTGGGCGGGGGCTGAACGTGCCAGTCAGGCACAGGAGGCGGCGGGTCGCTCTGTTGAGGCAGAAGTGTCCCGCAGGGCATTGCAGACACAGACTGAGAACTGAGGGGAGAACAGTTCTCTCTCTCAAAAGAAGCAGCAAAAAGAAAAGTGGCAAAGGCTCCCCAGGCCCTGGCCACACCTGATGCTCTGTGGTCCTGGGAGTGCAGGAGCCGCCACCACCTGCAGTGGCCAGGAAGGGGCCTGAGGGGCAGCGCAGGGCCTTCCCCTGCTCAGGGGCTGGTGGCTCCACTGCCAGCTCTGCTCTCGGTGCTGTGGCCTTTGGGGAGTTCTCGCTGTCCCATCCAGCACAGCCCAGGGTGGCTGTGATGGGGAAACCTCAAAGTCACAAGCTGCCATCTTCCTTTTCATAAAATGGGGATCATAACAGCACCTCCTAACAGGCTAGCTGTCAGGACTGAAAATGACGTAGCCCGGTGTGCCGTGCTGGGCACACAGCAAGCCTCCGTGCATGCCAGTCTCACTCTGCCCCACAGAGAGAAGGCGCTTCAGGCTGCCTCTCCTCACAGCAGGTGTGCATCCTCCTGCCCTTGGGCCTGCCCGTGGAGGTGAGCAGGGAGGGAATTTCCAACCCACGCACAGGCAAACCTGGCAGAAGCTGTTGGAGGGAGACGAGACAGTTAACTCACCCTTCAAACCTGTGGATTGTGATGTGCCATGCTTTGTAGAATAATGAAAACTGTTTTCTAGCAAAAACTGGGATAGGTAATACGAATAAGGACGCTAAAACATACATACACATATGTGTATATGAACACACATACGTGTGTAACTGAAGTTCAATTATTAGGCACCGAGCATGCAGTCATATTTTTCTACCTTCTCTTTTACACAGCTTTGAAACAGGTAATGTTTGGGGACATTTTTTTATTATTTTGAATAATTCAGAAATAATTTTTAAACAGGGAAAATGCATGCAGTTATTTATCACTATCCTATTTTGCCTATGATTGTCAATAAGCAACTGGTTGTCTAGACTTTTGGCATATTAGATGTTCAAGTGGGTCAGGGGTAATTGCTTATTTTTTTTGAAGAGCAGATTTACCATAACAGATGTAGCTGTTGCAAGTTGCATATGCAAATTATTTTAAACACATATCTTTTTGGTAATAGATTTTAAATAAATTTGTGTCATATTAGAAAGAATATTTTGAAGTAAAGTTGCTTTTTAATTTGTATTCTGTGAACACCTAAATATTACTTTCAAGAGTTTCAAAAGTTACAAGGATATTCATATTTGACTTATAAGTGACTTAGACTTAATAATATAGAAGTTTCTTTGCACCATTAAATTAAACATTTTAATACTATTTTATTTTTACAGATTTTCCTCAAAGCATTATATTGGCTATTTGAAAGAGTTAAGATTTACATGGCTGCAACAAAAATACACAAGTATTTTTTGGGGGCACAGGGCAAATCTCTGAGATCTCCATCTTGTGCTCCAAAGAATGGATATGAGGTGTCTGTGTTAAGCCTCCTGGTGTGGGTCTTTCTTGGAGCTCTCTATAGAAGGTCTCTCACTGTGGTCTTTGACAGAGGTATCTGTGGGGTCTCTATCAGATGTTTCTGTGGAGGTCTTTGTGATGTGTCTCTGTCAGAGAACTCTGTGGAAAGTCTCAGGATAGACGCTGTCAGAGGTTTCTCTGGGGATTTCTCAGTATGGGTCTCTGATAGAGGTTTCTGTGGGAGACTGTGTCAGAGGTCTCTGTGTAGGTCTCTGTTAAGAGCACACTGTGGATCTCTGGAGGTCTCTGGAGGTCCCTGTGGGGGTCTCAGTCAGAGATCTCCGTCAGAGATCTAAGTGGAGGTGTCTCAGTGTAGGTCTCTGTTAGACATCTAAGTGGAGGTATCTCAGTGTGGGTCTCTATCAGAAATCTCAGTGTTGGCCGGGCGCAGTGGCTCACGCCTGTAATCCTAGCACTCTGGGAGGCCGAGGCGGGCAGATCGCTCGAGGTCAGGAGTTCGAAACCAGCCTGAGCAAGAGTGAGACCCCGTCTCTACTATAAATAGAAAGAAAGAAATTAATTGGCCAACTAAAGATATATATAGAAAAAATGAGC
>CAUYRT010051248.1:0-10576 GCA_963574885.1 Lepilemur ruficaudatus
GGTTCTCACCATCTGAGCCACGTAGTCCCTCGAAGCCACCAGTTCCTCTGCTTCTGTGCCACCCTTGGGCACCCCGTCAGGCAGCCATTCCCCCGAGGGGCTGTGCCGTGAGGGAGCAAACACTGGCAGGGAGCAGGGCATGAGCTGGCACCAGGGGCCCCTCCTCCCCCCTCCCCAGTCTCCCAGGGAGCTCCCTGCAGCTCCCAGGAGGAGCCGCTACTCTCTCAGAAACAGAAGGTTGGCATCCCCTTTGTGGGATGGGACAGTAAAAGAATGAGGTGTTAACTCCCTCGGAACTCAGCCCAGTGTGCCTACTGGGTCCTCAGTACCTGGCACACAGTAGGTTTTAGGCAGATGTTGAATGCATGGAGGAAGGAAGGCAAGCACATGCCACAAAGCTGCAACACCAACTTGCTTGTGTTCATAAGCTTAGGACCCAAAGCCATCCTATTGTCCCATCTCCACGGAGCTCGGAGGGCTGCCTGCCACAGCGTCCTGGGATTTACCCTCCTCCTCAGAACCACGGAGTCCTGGGCCAGGGTCCTGCCAGTGGTCTCAGCTGGGGGCGCCCCCCCAGGGGGATGTTTGGCAATGTTTGGAGACGTGGTTGGCAAAGCTGGTGTGGGGCGAAGTGGATGCTTCTGACATTTGATGGGCAGAGGCCAGAGATGCCGCTAAATGTCCTACAGTGCACAGGACGGCCCCATAGCAAAGAATTATCCAGCCCCAAATGTCAGTAGGGCCAGGCTAGAGATTACTCACGTGGGTCCCACCCCCACTGCTTCCTCCTTTCTGACCTTGACTGGCTTGTGCTGCCCACAGGACAATTTGGCACGGGTGGTCTCCGCCGCCCTGCACTACCTCTCCTTCCTCCTCCTCCCCTCACTACCTCACCCCCAGGACACACGCATCCGCACCATCCCAGGTGACGTGCTGTCCAAGGCGTTTAAACTTCCTCTCTCTGGAATGGCCTTCTTTCCAAGCTTGCCTGTAAAACACTTCTTCCTTGTTTTAAAACCCTACCTGTGGGGAGTAACTGCTTAGTGGGTGCGGCGTTTTCTTTTGGGGTGATGAAATGTTTTGGAACCAGATAGAGGTGGTGGTTGCACACATTGGGAATACACTCCATGCCACTGAAGTGAACACTTTAAAAAGAAAAAAAAGGCCAGGCACGGTGGCTCACGCCTGTAATCCTAGCACTCTGGGAGGCCGAGGCGTGCGGATCGCTCGGCCAGGACAGGAGTTTGAGACCAGCCTGAGCCAGAGCAAGACCCCGTCTCTACAAAAAATGGAAAAATTATCTAGGCGTGGTGGTGCGAACCTGTAGTCCCAGCTACTCGGGAGACTGAGGCATGAGGATCGCTTGAGCCCAGGAGTTTGTGGCTGCAGTGAGCTATGATGACACCACTACACTCTAGCCCAGGGCAACAGAACAAGACTCTGTCTCAAAAAAAGAAAAGAAAAAAAAAACCTCAAACCGAAACCTGCCTACCTTAGTTCAAGCTACTACAACAAATTACTACAGGCTGAGTGGCTTAAACAACAAACATTTATTTCTCACAATTCTGGCGGCTGAGCAGTCCAAGATGAAGGTGCCGGCAGATCCAGTCTGCAGAGGTCCTGGTTTGCAGATGGCCATCACATCTTCGCCTGGCAGAGAGCAGAGACAGCAAGCTTCGTGTCTCTTCTAACAAGGGCACCAAGTCCATTCATGAAGCCTCCACCCACCTGACCTAATTACCTCTCAATGCCCCTCCTCATACCATCACGTTGGAGGTTAGGATTTCAACATATGAATTTGGGGGGACGCAAATAGTCCACAACACTACCGAGATGGCCCGTCCTCTGTGCCTCCTGTCTTCCTTGTGCTGCCTCAGCCCCTGCCTTAGCACTTAACCGTGTCCTGTTACAGTCACTGGGTGCTTCTCTGCCTCCTCCACAGGGACTGTGAGCGCCTCGCGGTCAGCACTGTCTTAACGCATCTTTGTATTCCCCAGTACAGTAAACATAGGGGGTGTGCAGTAAATATTGAGAAAGAGAAAGAGAGAAATGGAAGGGTCCAGTTGCCCTGTACTAAAGTGCGGTGGCTGTTGGGCTCGGAGATGAATGTCACCAGGTGCCCTTGTCCCCTCATGAGCTACTGCCTCGCCCATGAGCTGCAGCCCAGCCCTTCAATTTGCCTTCCTTGTGATCAGTTGGGTAAAGTAGGCACCATGGTGCCCTGGTTTTCCACAGCTATTTCAAGACAATCCTATTGGCAAAGAAAACTCTGGAAACAAAAAGTGACTACGAACCAGGACTGCACTGTCAGTTCATAGGAAAGTGATGATCACCAAGGAAATCCCCTTTTGCAGAGCGCACACAGCTGCCTGGCAGCCCCTCAGTCCATGCGCCGACGGCGCCTTCCAGTTCAGAGCAGGCGGGGCTGGAGCCTGTGAGAACAATAGAGCAGTTTCATAGTCTCTGTTAAAATCACAAATGAACATAACTTCGACCAAGCAATTCCACTTCTAAAAATTTAAGATATAAAAAGATGTGTCTGTGAGCATATTCATAGCGGCATTGATTGTAGAAGAACAGACTACAAATGAGGCCAGGCACGGTGGCCTACACCTGCAATCCCAGCACACTGGGAGTCCAAGGCAGGAGGATCCCTGGAGCCCAGGAGTTGGAGACCAGCCTGAACAACATAGTGAGACCCCATCTCTAAAAAAGAAAGAAAGAACAAAGGCTAAACTCAATGTTCATCAGTAGGAGGATGGGTAAATAAATTAGGTTAAGTCTGTATCTTGGAATAATATTCAGCTGATATGGAATGATCTCCAAAATGTGTTGTTAAGTGGGGAAAATGATATATGTGTGTCACACACACGTGCTTTTCATAAAACAGCTTTATTTAGGTATAATTGACATGCACTAAACTCCATACATTTAAAGTGAACAATTTGATAAGTCTTGATTCACCCATGAAACCATCACCGTAATCAAAATAGTGACTATGTCCACCACCCCCAGTTTCCTTGTGCCCCTTTGAAACCCCTGTGGCCCCTTGGCACTCCCCCCACCATCCCTCAAGCAACCACTGCTCTGTTGTCGCTGTAGATTAGTTTGCATTTTCTAGAATTTAATGTAAGTGGACTCATACAATGTACATACACTGTTTTGCAGGGGCATCTGGGTTCTTTCACTCAGCATAACCATTTTGAGATTCGTCTGTGTTGTAGCGAGCACCAATAGTCCATTCTTTTTTATTGCCGAGTAAGTAGCGTAACGTTGCATGAACACACTGCAAGTTGCTCATCTGCTTATCTGTTGTTGGACTTCTGGGTTGTTTCCAGCATGGGATTAGTACAAATAAAGCTGCTGTGAACATTCAGATACATGTCTGCATGTGGACATGCATTTCCTTTTCTCTTTGACAGATACCTGCTAGTAGAATGACTGAATCATTTAGCAAGTATATATTTAACTTTTTAAGAAACTGCCAAACTATTTTCCAAAGTGTACCATTTTATGGTAGAGCATAAGAAAGTTCCAAGGCATCCACATCCTCAGCAACATTTGGTATACGTTTTTAAAGCTTTAATCATTCTGTTAGATGTGTAGGGACATCTCCTGGTGGTTTTCATTTGCATTTCACTAATGACTAATGATGTTCGCTTTGGGAGGCCAAGGTGGGAGGATTGCTTGAGGCCAGGAGTTCGAGACCAGCCTGGGAGACCCCTTCTCTGCAAAATATAAAAAAATTATCTGGGCATAGTGGTGCACACCTACAGTCCCAGCTATTTGAGAGGCTGAGGCAGGAGGATCACTTGAGCCCAGGAGTTTGAGGTTGCAGCGAGCTAAGTTCATACCACTGCGCTCCAGCCAGGGTGACAGAGCAAGACCCTGTCTCTAAAATAAGTAAATAAATGAATAAATAAATAATTTTTTAAATGACTTATGATGTTGAACATCTTTTCATGTGTTTGTCATTATGTATCTCTTTTGGTGAAATGTCTCTTCAAGTATTTTGCCCACTTTTTATAGGTTGTTTGTTTTATGTGTAGAGTATTGGGAAACATAGTCAAGAAAATGGTATGAGCTGTTGCCTGGGGGAAAGAATGAGCAGAGGGAAGGTCGTAGGTGAGGAGGACTGTTAATTTTTCACTCTTCATAGACTGCCTTTTTTAATCATTTAAATAATATTTTTAACAAGAGAGATAGGCTGCTTTGAAAACATCAATATTGAAAGCATGTTTCTTAATGGATGGATGGAGACTGTTCCACGTAGCCAAGAGCACTTCAGAAACTCCACACTGGTAGGAAATGGGAGCACTGAAGCATTAATGGAACCGTGAGCGTTGTACATTGTATCAGACTCAATCATTTATGGCTGTGCACGGTCGGTGATGATGACGTCTGGGACGTGGCTCCTCCGAGACCCCAGCAAGCAGGACGTGGTATTTATATTTAAGTGACTGTGGTTCCAGATTTTTAATTTCCTGCTTCTTCCCGGCTGAAGGTGACCTATGCAAAGAGAACCCAAGAGTGGCTTTCACAGCTTGTTTCTGATAAAGGGTCTCGCTCATTTCCCTGCGTTCTGCTTCCCTCCTGGGACACGGTGTAGGTGCTGTTTTGCAGACCCCAGGTAGGTAAGTGCCTCGTTCAGGTCCATGTCCTTTTAAGGAAGCAATGGAGAATTCACAAGCAATGCTTTATCTTCCAAAACCTCTTTGTGACTCTATTCTGGTCCTGCTGTTTGATCCAACCCATTAATTCATAAAAATTTCACATAAACTAAAAATCATCTCCTTCACTGAGTTCTATCAGATTAATATTTAACGCCAAAGAAATATGGACATTGGACTTAAAGAAATTCTTTATTCCAGGGAAAGATCTATATGGTTGTCATTATTTGAATGTCTTTGATTATGACATGAAATTTTATTTCAACTTAAAACCCCTCTGCAATCCTCTGTTGAAATGGCAAATTTTTATAGATCAATTCATTGGCTCAGCACCTAAGAGTTTTTTATAACATTTTTCCTTGACAAAAAGCAATGTGCACTTATTGTAGAAAATACAGATCAAATAGAAAAATACAAGGAAAATAAAAATTCTCTATTTCCCCAACATTCTGTGATAAATGGCTGTTAGTACTTTGCATATTTTTAGTTTTAAGTGTTTAAACATTTACATGTATTTTTTTTACAAAAGTGAGATCGTATGGTACATAATGTCTTGTGAGCAGATTTTTTCATGTAATACAACATGCACAGCTTCTGATGTCATTAAATTTTCATATGCAGCACGCTTTGCAATGGCTACATTGTATTTCATTATGCAGATACCCAACCCCTTGACTAATTAGTTGTTCAAATATAACCCTATTTTTTAACTACAGAGTTTCCAATTTTTATCTCATAAATAACCAAGCAACACTTGATTTTTCTTTTTAAAAATCTTGAAAGCAGGATACATTCTGCCAACTCCTAAACCATTGTTATGTTTGCAATGGTTTGCAAGCCTTGTGGTTTCTTTCTGGGGGCGTTTGTGTGTTTGTGTTATGCATTGGACCCAGTTGAGCTCTCTAATTTGTCAAGAGGAATGTCTAGGCTATTTTTTTTTGAACTTGTGGATATAAAAAGAAGGGAGACCAAAGAGGCTGACCAAAGAGTGGAGAGAGTAGCACTCACCCATTTAGAGTGGGCCAGGAGTGGTTTTCATGGGAGCAGGGCACAGGGGACAGAACTAAATGACCTCTCTTGCAAGAATACTTTTAAACTCAAAGCCTCATGGTCCCCCAGGGCCACCTGTTCTTTGGAACACTCCACCTCCTGTTTGTTGATTCATTACTGCACAAGCTCACAACCCTTGTTGCATATTAGCTTCACCTGCAGACGTTTGATTTCAGAAAAAAACAACAATATCAGAATCTATTCCCAGAGGTTCTGATCTAGACGAAGGTGGAGCCCAAACATTGGAATTTTTTTTTTTTTTAACTCTCTAGGTGATTCCAACCTGCAGCCAGGGTTGAGGACCTCTGTTTTACCGCTTCTTGGCTTCCACTGGGAGCTTGGGTCGCTGGCCTTGGTGCTGAATAGGTATTCAATCTTCAGGCTACAGGCTGCTCTGAAAGAGTCCCCACTTCCCCACCCGGTTCTGCAGCTGTTTCAGAAATGCTGATGCGCGGAGGAGCAGAGTATCCTGGCTCTCTCCAGGTGATTAAGCTGAAAGATCAGCATTTCACTGCTGCTGCTGCTGCATCCACCTCCCTAGACAGCCAATTAGCCATGGAAACGGCACACGCTGCCTAAAGGAGCCCTTTTCAGGGCTGAGCTTTTAACGTCCAGGAGCACATTATGTAGCTAAACAATACTACATTCACATCAGGCAAAAAAATCTCACTCTGGGTGGCAGTATTTGCTTCCTGGAGAAAGGGGGACTGGCCTTGGACCGGGAATTTTGTAGCAGCTGGAAACATAGAGAAGAGGGACAAGTGTGCCTGACATTGTGGCAAGGCTGCCGGCGTGGAAGAGGGAGCATCAGACCCAGACTCAGAGGTGTGGGTGTGAACTTCATCTCTACTTTTGCCTAGCAGCGTGACTTTGCAATTAACCTTGCTAACGGTCAACTCCTTCTCTATAAGATGGTGATAAAGACAGCTACCATAATTATGCTCTTATTATGTCGTCAGAGTTATATGAGGCAATGCTTGTATCAACGAAGTCAGGGATGCAGGGCTGACCTGACATGGAGATTTTTGTGTTTGTTCTAGCCAGGTCTCTTTTGTCTCTTTTGTCCCCTCTCTTGCTGATGTGGGGGAAGAGAGAATGTTCAAGAGGTGATCAGAAGACAACAACTTTGATAAGGGCAGCTAAGGGGGAGAAATGTGAGCTATGTGTGGACAGACAGGTGGAACTCAGCAATCATAGTATAACAAGCCTTTGGGTGATTCTGATGAACGCTAAAGTTTGAGAACCACTGCCCCAACGTGTTACATTGTACAAATACCCACATCCCATTTAGTCATTCTGTTGTAGACAGGCAACTTGTACTTTTAGTTTGGAACTATTCGAAATTGTGCTGCTCTGAACATTCTTGAGCATGGATTTTGGGACACATATCTACACTTTTCTGTCAATTATATATACCAAAGAGAACAATGGTTGGATTGTAGGTTATGCCTATATTCAATTTTAGATATACTGTCAAACAGTTTTTCAAAGTGATGGTACCAATTTCCCTCCCCACCAGCAACATATGAATATCCCAGTTCCTTCATAGCCTCACCAACACTGAATGTCACCGGTCTGAATTTGCATTTCCCTGATGACTAATGAGGTCAAGCATTTTTGCATACTCATTAACTGTTTGAATTAGGACATCGTTTCAATGTAATGCCCATTTAAGTTTCTGCATATTTATTAATTGGATTATCTGTCTTTTTTCCAATTGTTTTTTCCTTTGTTGAATAAATACATTGCAAATATATCCTCCCATTCTGTGGCTTGTCTTTCCACTTTCCTAATGGTGGTTCTGGTGAATAGAAATTTTTAATTTTAATGTAATCCAATTTATCTATTTTTTTTCCTTGAAAGTTGGTGTTCTTGTATCCTGTTAAGAAATCTTTGCCTGCTCCCAAAGCCATGAAGATGGTCTCCAATGTTTTCTTCTAGAAGCTATATTGGGTTGCTTTTCAATTTAGAACTATAAATATTTTGCAATCGATTCCTGTGTATTACTTGAGGCAAGGACAAAGATTCATACGTCTATATGGATGTGCAGTTGACCCACCACCATTTGAAAACATCACCCTTTCCTCATTGCACTATGTCAACTTTGTCATGAATCAAGCAATTATATATGTGTACGTTTTCTTTGGATGCTTCATTCTTTTACATTCGTCTATTTTTCTACCCTTGACTTAATACGACTCTACCTTAATGACTGTAATCTTCTTAGTCCTGAAATCTGGCAATATAGGTCCTTCGGGTCGTTCTTCTTCCTCAGGTTGTCTTGGCTATTCTAGGTCCTTTGCATTTCTATGTAAATTGCAGAATGACTTTGTCAGCTTCCAAGAAAAACCCGCTGGATTTTGATTGGGATTGCATTGAAGACACAGATCAATTGGAAAAGAATTAACATCTTTACAATATTGAATCTTTCCATTTATGTGTTGGTATTTCCCTCCATTTATTTAGGCCTTGTTAATATTTCAGTGCCTTTACTGGCAGATCCTAATGTCTGTCTGATCAAGCCCCTATGCCTGTTCCCTTTCCATCCTCCCTGTTACTGGGGACGATGAAAAGGACATAAAGCTGTGGGCTTACACCTCAGGCCCATTAGGATGGCTACTATCAAAAAACAAAACAAAGCAAAATAACAAATGTTGGTGAGGATGTGGAGAAATTGGAACCTTTGTGCATTGTTAATGGAATGTAAAATGGTGCAGCAGCTATGGGAAAGAGTATGGTGGGTCCTCAAAAAATTAAAAATAAAATTACTATATGATCCAGCAATTCCACTCCCGGGTATGTGCTCAAAACAATTGAAAGTAGGGTCTTAAAGAGATATTTGTACACTCATGTTCATAACAGCATTACTCACAATAGCCAAAAGATAGAAGCAACCCAAGTGTCCATCAACAGAGGAACAGATAAACAAAATGTAATATATACACACAATGGAATATTATTCGGCCTTACAAAGGAAGGAAATCCTGACCCATGCTATAATGTGGATGAAACTTGAGGACATAATGCTAAGCAGAAGAAACCAGACACCAAAAGAAAGACGCTGTATGAGTCCCCTTACATAAGGTACCTAGAGACCCAGAGTAGTCGAAATCACAGAGGAAGCAGAGTTGTGGTTGCCAGGGGCTGCGGGGAGCAGAGAATGGGAGGTATTGTTTAATGAGTACAGAGTTTCGGTTTTGCAAGAGGAAATGAGTTCTGGGATAGAAGGTGGTGATGGTTGTACGACACTGTGAATGTACTTGACACTACTGAACCGTACACTTAAAAATGGTTGCGGTGGTACATTTTATGTTATGTGTGTTTCACCACAATGAAGTATTTTTAAACGAAATAGAAAAAAACTGTGGGCTTTTTATAAACTATTATGTACCCATAATAATTAATAAAAAAAAACCCATGGGCTTAAAACTGATTTGGGAAGATTCTTTGCTGTCAGGGTAGAAGGCAAATATGTCAATTTTTATTCTTCAGTGGTCATAGCTGTGTGCCCTTGGATAATAACTTTGACATTTATAAGTCTTTGTTCTACTCTGTAAAATAAGGAGACTAATCCCTATTTAAAATAGGTTGTCAGGGGCCAAATGAGATGTTCGTGAAAGTAAGTGGTACATAGTAGATGTTCCATAAATGTCAGTCTCTCTGAAATTTTTGGTGAAAATGAAAATATGCTACTTACTGTGGATTTAATACACCTACGCTCTGCCTGTCTGCCGCCATTAGCCCCATGTGATGGGGGTGACTTTTTCATGTCTGTTTGCTCTCCAGTCACATGCCCTGCATGTCCCCAGATGCAGGTTTTCTTAATTTCTGCATCACTGAATCCCTCCTTCCAGCAGGCGACAAGCTCAAGGGAGTGGTTTTCCCTCCCTGCAGGACCCAGTATCCTCTGGAGGGTGAGCCTCAGGGCCCGGCTTCCCCGTGCTCTGCCCTGGGGAGGCGCCTCTGAGCACGGGAGGCATCCAGAGGCCGAAGCTGTCCAGGGAGCACAGGCTGCTAGGGCCTCAGTCCCTCAAGGAGGCTCCTTGGACAGGTGGGACTCTGCCCTTGATGTGGCTGGACCGGTCATTGCCACCGATGGGGCCACGGCTGAGCTCGAGGAGACCTTCGAGCAGGAATCCAGAGAGGAGATGAGAATCCAAGGGCTTCTCATGAAAATGATGGCTTGGCCTGCACAGTTAAATCCATAGCAGTTGTAGCTCTGGCTGGGTAAGTGCTGATGGCTGTAGCTGACCAGAAAGAAGACGGGCAGAATCGGAGGAGGCGTGGGGAAGAGCCCTGCGGATTACAAACTAGAAACTGCCAGAGGGTCCTTTGTTATGAACTCTTGCTGGCGGGAGACAGCTGACAGAGACAATGACAATCGTCTCAAAAGCTGCTCTGAGATGTCTGCAGTTTTAGGAGAGCAAAGATCAAAAGTCGAACAGTTTATTTTTAGTTAGCGAGTACAATTGGCAGTTTCACTTGAAGCGATCAATATATATTATTGATGAATTATTACCATCTCCTACCTTAACCACACTCTTTTCAAAGTGATCTAAAATATGTTTTAGAAGACCAGGTGGCTCACGCCTGTAATCCTAGCACTCTGGGAGGCCAAGGCGGGAGGATCGTTTGAGCTCAGGAGTTTGAGACCAGCCTGAGCAAGAGCAAGACCCCATCTCTAAAATAAAATAATAAAATAAAATAAATGTTTTAGGCCGGGCGCGGTGGCTCATGCCTGTAATCCTAGCACTCTGGGAGGCCGAGGCGGGTGGATAGCTCAAGGTCAGGAGTTCAAGACCAGCCTGAGCAAGAGCGAGACCCCGTCTCTACTATAAATAGAAAGAAATTAATTG
>CAUYRT010051252.1:0-43277 GCA_963574885.1 Lepilemur ruficaudatus
TCACCCTATATGTGCACTTAGGTGTTGATCAGTGAAACCAATTTGGTGAGTACATGTGGTGCTTATTTTTCCATTTTTGGGATACTTAGTAGAATGGGTTTCAGCTCTATCCAGGAAAATACAAGAGATGCTATATCACCATTGTTATAGCTGAACAGTACTCCATGGTGTACATATGCCATATTTTATTAATCCACTCATATATTGATGGGCACTTGGGTTGTTTCCACATCTTTGTAATTGTGAATTGTGCTGCTATAAACATTCGAGTGAAGATGTCTTTTTTATAGAAAGTCTTTTGTTATTTGGGGTAGATGCCCAGTAATGGGATTGCTGGATCAAAAAGTAGATCTACTTGTATCTCTTCAAGGTATCTCCACATTGCTTTCCACAGAGGTTGCAGTCCCACCAGCAGTGTAGGAGTGTTCCTATCTCTCCGCCTCCATGCCAACATTTATTGTTTTGGGACTTTTTGATAAAGGCCATTCTACTGGAGATAAGTGATATCTCATTGCGGTTTTGATTTGCATTTCTCTGATTACAGATGAGCATTTTTTCACATGTTGGCCATTATTCTGTCTTCTTTTGAAAAGTTTCTGCTCATGTCCTTTGCCCACTTTTTGATTGTGTTATTTGATTTTTTTTTTCTTGCTGATTTTCCTGAGCTCTAAATGGATTCTAGTTATCAACCCTTTATCGGATGTGTAGCATGCAAATATTTTCTCCCATTCTGTAGGTTGTCTGTTTGACAGTTTCTTTGGCTGTGTAGAAGCTTTTTAATTTGATCAGGTCCCATTTATTTTTTTTTTTTTTTGATGCAGTGATTGCCTTTGGGATCTTCTTCATAAATTCTTTGCCTACACCAATATCTAGAAGAGTATTTCCAATGTTTTTCTCTAGAATTCTAATAGTTTCACACCTTAGTTTTAAGTCTATTACCCAGCGTGAGTTGATTTTTGTGAGAGGTGATGGTGTGGATCCTGTTTCAGTCTTCTACATGTGGCTATCCAGTTTTCCCAGCACCATTCATTGAATAAGGATTCTTTTCCCCAGTGTATGTTTTTGACTGCTTTGTTGAAGATTAGATGGCTATATGAGGATGGTTTTACATCTGGGTTCTCAGTTCTGTTCCACTGGTCAATGTCTCTGTTCTTATGCCAGTACCAAGATGTTTTAATTACTATACCCTTGCAGTATAGTTTGAAGTCTGGTAAATTGATGCCTCCCATTTTGTTCTTATTGCCTAGGATAGCTGTTGCTATATGGGGCCTTCTCTGGTTCCATACAAAGCATAAAATTATAATGAGTGCAATGTGCACCGTCTGGGGGATGGACATGCTTGAAGCTCTGACTCGGGGGAGGGGGAGGGCAAGGGCAATATGTGTAACCTAAACATTTGTACTCCCATTATAAGCTGAAATAAGAAAAAATTGATCAGATTATATCATTAGCCAGTGGAAGGAGTAGGGATGGATCTGGCTGCAAGGACGACTTGATCCAGAACATAACCAGTCCTGGGCCTTGCAAGGTGTCTGAGGGCTGGCTCCATCCCTGCCTGCCTTCTTCACTCAACCAGCCCCATGCCACAGCAGGCAGCAGCAGATAGGGTCTTGTCTTCCAGTTTCTGCTGGGAAAGAATAAGGAGGCCTCTGATTGGCCAATTCGGGCCCCATATACTAGGCAAGGTCTGTTGCCAGTTATGCATTCTGGAACTTGGGGAGCAGCCACAGTGTGGGTTGGGGGACCCACTATATACACTTTGAGGTGGACCTGAGCTAAAACCCCATTGATAACTGACCTCTGTAACTACCTGCTCTGCTGGACCATGGAGACAGTCTAAGGCTCCTGGACTCGGTGTCAGTTCAGAGCCAGTGTCTGGTAATCCCCAAGGAGTCTGCGCATCCCCTTTCCCCAGTGCAGCCACCCTGGTAAATGGCCACAACTCTCTTGGAGAAAGGCTAGGAGAAAATTTAATACTTAAATTTTGGCAGGGTGTCGGGGTCCTTCCTCAAGGGGTCCTGGGTCTATACTCCAGCTCTAGTCTGGACTATTGCTGAAAGGTAGTGGATGCCAGGCCAATAAACACACCAGAAATCACTTTACAAGGCAGACACACAGCCAGCAGAAACACGTTCCTGAGTGCATACAGCTGAACCACAAAGGCAATGCATCTGACAATGCCTGGCACGTAGCTGCATTTGTTACGGAGTATTACATACATTATCTCAGTAGGTGCCTCGACTCGTGGGGAGATGTTAATAATAATAATTCCTCAAAAGAGCCCTGTTTACAAATGAGAAACCTGAGGTGTTGCAAGGGTAAGCGGTACTCCCTAGGATCTCTATGACGTGGACGCTGAGCCTGGAAACAGACCCAGTCCCCACCCCAGGGAGCTCTGATCTTCCCAGACCCCCTCCAGGCCCTGCAGGTGGCCAGGTGAGCGAGCTGCGGACAGAGCAGCCCACACACTCGGGCTCCTTGGGTTCGTTTATCCACGTAATTCTTGGTCTGGCTCAGATGGAGTTGTCCCAAGCTGCCAAGGTAGAGGACTTGAGCTTCTCTGGCAATTCCCCAACTGAGTCGACAGACCGAACTCCATGGCGGGGCCTCAAAAAGGCTGCCCGGGCTCTGCCAGTGAGCCACACTCCTTGAGCTCCATCCAAACCTCTTCTGTTCTCTCTTCGGATGAATGAGTTGGGCTCTTGTGAGGACTTGGCAGGACCAGAATCACAGCTGAGGCTCGATTTGTTCCTTGCAGCCACCAGCTTGAGATAGGTTTTGAAAAAACAAGATCTGGATTTTTATAGCAAGCCAGTGCCTTTCTAATCCACCCTCTGCTGCTGCGGGTTAAGAGGTGTTGAGGATCCAGAAAAGGATGTGACTCCCAGATGTCCTCATTTATAGAGGCATGTCACCATCCCCTGATGTGCCCATCACAGTCCTGTTTTAAGGAAGGAATGTGCAGAAGTGGAAGTGAAAGTCACATTTAAAAGGAGAGGGCTGTACATGCAAAAGAGACTTAAAAAAGAAAAAGTCCCCAGAATGAGGATAGAACTAGAGTGGACAGTGCTTAACCCAGATGAGCCTTCTGCTGTTGCCTGCAGTGTGGGATTTCATTGCACACGAGGATCTCCCTAGAGACCCTCTTACTCAGAGAAACATTGTCACCAGTCATTGAGTGAACAGATTTTTATTATGAACCAACCGAGTGTCAGGCACTAACCAACTGAGGAACACGTGTCCCTGGGAACAAACGTGGATCAGTCAGGACAGGCTGGCGACCCCAGCATCGTGGTAGTTCACAGGCACTTTTCTCTTACTGCTTGCGTCCACAATGGTACAGCTGGGACGTCTCCATCTCACCTCCCCTCCTCAGGACCTGGGCTTGAAACTTGCCCGTCAGTGTGACAGAAGGAAGGAAAGTTCTGGAAGGTCTCACACTGACTGTTAATGCTCTAGCCAAGAAGTGCCCTGGGCCACTTCACCCGTGACCCACTGCCAGAACTGATCATATGATTGCCTCCACCCAAGGAACCAGGAAGTGCAGCCCTGTGGCCTAGAGGGTGGGGCACTGGGTGCACAGCATGGCTGACCCCAGGCGTGTGGGGATGGGTGGTGATGAAGGTGCAAACCAGGTGTTCTGGGCAGAACAGATTTGACAGGAACCCCTGAGCTAACACAGCTCAAAAGTTTCTTTAGAACAGTAGAGGCCATGAGTCATTTTATGATGTGGGGGGTTGGATATCTGCAGGAAGGGGACTCAGGAAACAGCAATGCACACAGCCTTTTATGGCAGTGGAGGGAACTTGTAGGACTAGCATTCCATGGAAAGCACTTTAGGAAATGCTCTGAGTTATTACATGAAAAACACTTAGCACTCAGTGCCTGGCACACAGTAATAGTAGCAGTTCAATAAAGGTGAGCTACTATGTTCTTATTTAATAATTTATACCTGTTTATAGGTGAAGACGGTGCCCAAGGACACAGGGATAGTAAACGGTAGAGCTCACTTGTCCGTGTTGCTTGCCAGAATCATTAATGATCATAAAATAAAGAAGTTCCCAATATTGCCCATTCTGGAGCAGGACACACAGGTGCCCACAAGAGAAGCTCAACTAAAGATTATCCCCTGCAATCTGAAACGTCTATCCTGTGGCTTTTGATTATAGGATTTTTCATTTGTGGAAAGGGAGAAGAAAAACCTTTGAAACCTCACATTCTTTACACACTGGCATGTCGCTGCCACTCAGAGGTCACCTTGGTTTCAGTTACCCTGAAGTATAACTGCTCTTCCCTCTGGGGTCCTCTTCAGGGACCCCCACAGTGAATGTTACATACACCTGCTGTTGTGGATTCCTGTAGCTTATGTCAGCACAATGTGTTTGGCATACTTGGTGAAAATCTAACCACGTGATATGGTAACAAACAGAAAGATATATAGAAAACTAATCTATTTAAAATGATCACTTTTATTAACAACTGCATGATGATGACAGTGTTGAAAATGATTTCCTGGAATGTGCCCCAAAGTCACCAGCCAGCCCCTGTGGTGGGTAGGGAGCCACACTTGGACTGCTAGCTTGGTGGGTCTCTTAAAGCCCTGCGTGTCCAGATTAAACAAGGTGCAAGTGAGCTGGCAGGACCAGCGGGGACAGCACTGCAGTGGAGGAAGAATCTCAAAGAGTTGCAATCAGGGAGTGAAAAGAAGTTGTGGATTCTCCACTGATTAGCCAGGGACTGGAGAAACCTCATCTGTGACTGCCCTGGGCATCCCTCTGAGCTGAGTGGGACTCAGCTAAAATAAAAATAGAAAGACAGGAAAGGAGTCCTGCCTATGTCATCCCTCGAGGATTCTGGAAAGCATAGAGAGTGTTCTTAGGGAGCAATGACTTCATTCACTGAGGACAGAAATTGCCTTTAGAGAGAAGAGAAATAGGCATTGTCTCAGGTCTTAAACCATGAACCAGCCCTGTGCCATGGGTCCTGGATCCACACATTAGGAGCCACCAGACCCCATGGGATGGGGGATGGGCAAGGGTTTACACTGTTGAAATAATCCAGGTGCTACCAGGGTGGTGTTTGGTGTGGGGAACAGGAGGAATAGGGTCAGATTCTAGAAGTGTATTGAGGGTAGAGTCAACAGGATTTTCTGAGGGATTGGATTTGGGGTGCAAAAAGGGAGTCAATAATCCCAAATTCTTGAGTCTGAATGTCTAGAAGGTAGAGCCTTTTACTGAGAGGAGGACATGACTGTGCCCAGTGAAGTCTATATGCTCGTTAGAAATCCAAGTGGAGATGTGGGAGAGGCCGTTAGATGTACAAGCTGGAGGATTGAATGAATGTTTGTGGGGTGGAAGGAAAAGGAGACAGGGAGAAATGGGGCGGGGGAACAGGCAAGACCCGTGAGCACCCTGGGGCTTTGGTGTGGTACGTGCAAGGCAGAGACTCGGAGGGAAGGGATCTTCCTTTCTAAAATGTGAACAGTGCGTAGGTTTAAATCCTGTGACAGATGTTGCATATAATTTTACACAAGCCCAACAGAAGAGGGTTGTAGGGACCTAACCTGCGCAGGTTCCCTGAGGAGGTGGCAGATAACTGTGGGAGAGGGTGGGGCGTTCCCTCTGGCCCTTAACAGTGACTTTTGGCGATGGTGGTGCATTGTCTGTGGGAGGGGATTGAGGTGGTGCAGGACAGGACGACGGGAGGGAAGGACACACGAGCTGAGGGTCAGGGAAGCCTGGCCTGGGCTCTGAGCCTTCCGAAGAGTAGAAGCCCAGGAAGAACGAATAAGACTCCTTCCATCCAGGACCTGTTTTTAGCTCTTGCTTCTCGTGAGAGAATAGTGTCATGGCTGAAAGTATAGACCCTAGCAGTGGCTGACAGCCTTCAAGTTCTGGCTCTGCCACACGTTTTACAGATGGGCACACCGAGGGGCTGATGATGGTGCCGACCTCACAGCATGGGAGGATTGAAGGAGTCCAAATAATGTGAGAGAGCTCAGGACAGGGATCTGCAGACCATGGTCCCCAGGCCCAATCCAGACCACAGTCTGTTTTTGCACAGCTCACCAGCTAAGAATGGGGTTTTTAATCTTAAAATATTAAGGGGGTACAACTGTTTTAGGTCACATGGTTCATTTTTGTAATGCTTGAGTCCTGGCTATAGATGTGCCTGTGACCCAGATAGTGTTCATAGTTCCCATTAGGTAGGTTTATTCTCCTCCCCTCTCCTCCCTTCCCCCTTGCTTTCCACTGAGTTTTACTTTCCTCTGTGCACATGTTTGCTCGCCAGTTAGTTCAATAGTGAGTACATGTGGTATTTTTCCTTTCTTGTGATACTTAGGAGAATGGCCTCTAGTTCCGTCCAGATTGTTGCAAAAGGTGTTAATTCTTTTTTATGGCTAAGTAGTATTCCATGGTGTATACATATCACATTTCATTAATCCACCCATGAATTGATGGGCACTTGGGTTTTTTACATTATTAAATGGTTGTGGGGGGATTGAAAGAATAGCATTTTTGCAACACATGAAAATTGAGATTGAATTTCAGTTCCCATAAATGTGGTTTTATTGGAACACAGCCATGTCCAATTCATTTGTGCATTGTCTGTGGTTTCTTCCGTGCCACAATGACACAGTTTGTACTATGTGGCCCATTACAGAAAAAGTTTGCCAACCACCTGGCTTAGAAGACCCAGCTCTCGAAACCAACTTTTGTATTAGGCCACACACTGCAATGACTCAGTGTAAGTCATTAAGAGTCAAAGTTCTTACCAAGAGTAAGGCCCATCTGTGTCCTGGGTGACCCCCTACCCAGTACTGGGGGAAGCGAAACAGCTGAGGCAGCAGCTAGTACTCAGTGAATGGAGGCACGTCCACCAGGACAGGCAGGAAGGAGCCTGGCTTGGTGTAACCCAGGATCGGATTGTGACCTGTGGCTGAGGTCTGCTCTTGGCCAGAATCTCCCAGTGATCTTAGAGTTGGGAGAGTAGGGAGAGGCCCAGTGGTCCTGAAGAAGGAAGAGTTGGTGCTTCTACACCAGCTGCAGCAGCAGCATCTGAGTCCTCGTTAGAAATGCACTTTCTCAGTGCCCCCATCTGAGGGCAGGGCCCAGCAATCTGTTTTCACCAGCCCCCCAGGTGGACTCCTGGAGCCCCTAACACTTGGGCAGCTCCTGCAGGGTTTGAGGGAGCAGATTTAGCCTTTGACATAAAGATGATACTGAGCCCCTTTTATCTGCCTTTTTCCTTTTTTCTACACGCAGAGGTAAAAAAGGGGCAACATGGGTTATCTCACATTTGAACTAAGATTCCTTGGCCAGAAAAGAAAAATAAAAGTTGACAAAGGTAGTATGAGGTCAGTGGAGGTGAAACTCATTTTGATTTGGTTTTATTCCCTCCTTGACACAATACTGATCCACCTTCTGGTTCCTGGAGCCAAGTCAAGCCGCACAGAATGCCTTAAAATACAAAAACTCTTGGACTCTACCTGCAACTCAGTCAAATCCCTTACTGTACCAGCGTTTTTAGGGGAAGCGCATCTTAGCAGGGCTGTCTGTAAGGAGGAAGACCAATAGCCCCCGTGATGCTCGATTGGGGCTGTCCATCTCCCCTTCTGCTTTCCGAATGTGGTTTAAAGGCAGAGACAGGCTGAGTCAAAGTGGCTCTTGTCCTACCCTAGCAAAGAAACACCAAGATACATTTGCAAACCATGCCAAAGGTTTTAATGAAAAATTAGAGGCATTATTTTACAACACCACAGTAAATGATCCTTTTTCTGTGAAGACACAGTAAAACGTATACAGGGTTGCTTAGTACATTCAT
Organism: Lepilemur ruficaudatus; assembly: GCA_963574885.1. NCBI lineage: Eukaryota > Metazoa > Chordata > Mammalia > Primates > Lepilemuridae > Lepilemur > Lepilemur ruficaudatus. The sequence continues at coordinate 7,825 of CAUYRT010051252.1, forward strand.
TATGAAAGAAAGATGCAATCCTTGCATAAGTTACATATTTTACATGGGCTGGATGCATACTTAGACTTGTAAACATAGGTGATAGTTTTTTACATATTATCACGTAAGCTGCAATGACAATAAATAACTCTGATATTTATTTGGTAGTCTCTTTCTGCTAAACCTCAGAACAGCACTCTAAGGCCATTTGTGAAGGTGCCCTCTTCACACACGGAGAAAACCAGAGAAGATAAACAAAAGGAAAGCAGTTCACAGTAGGCTTCTTTGAACTTGGTTCTCGATGGATGAGTTGGAATCACTGGTTCTGCCAGATGCGGTGCAGCTTCCCACCAAAGGTCTGGCACGTTGACCACAGTTGGGCCTGTTGTCCAAGTCCCAAATGCTCATCTAGGTGGGAAGGTAGGTCTCTGCTAAGCACTCAGGACAAACTGTGCCATCCTCCTGGAAGGTGAACAAACTGGTCCCTGGGGTCACTAACCCCGTTTCTGGTAGAGCTTTCCTGACTTCCATCACCTTGCCCCCAGAGTGTTCTGGCGGGCCTCTGGCAGCATCTTCCTCAGAACCAAGTCCAGGTCCTCGTACCACACAGTAACAAGTGTCCAGCAATGCCGGAAAAAAAGAAAAAAAAACACAAAGATCTAAAGACCCATAGCTACCCAGTCAATGCACACGTGCACATGCCCCAAATAAATACACAAGGGAGCGTATCCCCATGCCCCACCCTCTAGAATGGGCCTCCAGTGAGTATATGCCAGTCATTCTGGTGGGTGTGACTTTGGAACTAATTCAAGCTTAAGTTCTATGCCTGGAGTCACAAATGATGGGGGGGGTGCGTTTTTTGTTTTGAGGTTCAAGGATGCAGCTTGCTGAAGTCAAAAATATTATACATCTAAGGGGTTATCAGCAATTTCTGGGCCGGCTGGGAATAGACTAAAAATTCTTCCTCCTTGTTAATCAGTTCAGTGGTTTACATTCCACTCATCTTTGATGTCTTTGTCCTGTGTCTCCTAGGTTTAATTGCAAACCTCCTAATGAACAGTTTTGGACATATAAAATATCCTCAAATCTTCCAGCTGGGGTAAATCTTTTATTCAAATTTTACTCAAGGACACAACAGCTTCACTTAAACCCAAGGCAGGCTCTATGCAGCGGAGATTTCTGATAAAGCAGGAAGTGGACTGAGATGACCTAGTAAGGTCCTCTCCAGCCCTAAAACAGCTGTCAGAATGCTATTTGTGGGCTGAATAAACAAATATATAATTAGCCTTCTTCAGGAGTGTGCTCTTCTGAGGAGCCATCAAATTATAGAGAAATCTTGTTAATTGTGGGTTCTGCTTCACTGGGTTCCCACTAATCGTGTTTTTCCTTTCGTGAGATTTTTAGTTTTCTATCCAACTTCTAAACTTCAGCTTCAGAAAATGAAACAGTTGCCCAGGGATGTTCTGATTCCACTCCCTGCTCATGGGGCCCTGCTTTCAGACCTCATGCATCTTGGGAGCCTGTGGGCCACTGGGATTGTCATCTTGTGGGCCAGGGACTTGGCCATCTAGCGCATCACAGTGGCCCTTCACTGAGGCTGACACACAGCAGGTACTTGGTGTGCTCAGTGAGTAGTGGCCCAAGCAGCGGCCAGCCCTGCACAAAGGGGCCCTGCAGAGCTGCTGGGCCCACTGTTGCTGCAGCTCCCATCTTGTGGCTGCATCCTCCTCTCAGTTAAAGAGAGGTAAGACTTTCCATAAGGTTCATCAGGGGAGAAGAGGACTTTGGCTCGCTGGAAAACACTCTTGCCCACACCACCATCCAAGTGACTGGGATCATCAAGGAGCACCCATTTGATGGGATAACCCATCAACAGAAGGATTTAGAGGGCCTGGGTGGGGACATGAGTCTACTGAATGACACCACCTGAGATATGTGAAGGGCCCCAGGAGAGAGGAGCTGGCCCTGGCCCAGGAACCCACCCCGTGCTGGAAGGACTTGGCCCTGTCCAGCCTCCTGACCCCCCACCAAAATGTCAGTCTAGTACATGAGGACACTTAGTTCACTTCATCCTCAGCAGCAGCTGTCTGGGAGACACCTGCTTCTCAGCTGGGCATCTCATCTTTTCTAGGAGAGGTTAAGAAGTGACTTACCAGGGCCACCTGGCCTGATTAGAAATTGAGCGGAGGGAGGGAAGCCAGGGCTGGGTGCTTAGGAAGGCCCCAGACGTCTCCACCCAGTGCCTGATGAGCAGGAAGAGGCCAGGCTGAGAGCTTACACTTCCAGAGGCCAAGGCTCATGGCTAAAGTTTACAAGATCTCCATCCTCAAAAATCAAGTGATGTTCTCTGGGTGCTCGAGGTCTCCAAGGAACTGCTTTGGAATCTTCCAAGAGGCCAGGGTTAGGATCGAAAAGTGAGTGGCAGAATGTCTAAAATAAAAACTTCCCAAATAAAGTCATCTTGCCCCTCAAACTCTTCTTCCCCTCCTTCCTCCAGCCCTGGTTCCCCCTTTCTGTCCTCCCAACAGTGCCCTTCATGGGCTGGGACCAACTGTCATCATGTCAGAGAGGTGCTGAGGACAGGAAGCTGAGTCCCACCTCCCCAGATGCCCTGCCCACTCGTGAGTCCCATAAAGTTTCAAAAAAAAAAACCAAGGCAGCCCGTTGGGGGCAGATTCCTAGCCTGTGTTTTGGACAGGCAGTCACACCAGTGGCAGCAGGACAGGGGTTTCCTTCTGGAACAATCCCAATCTTCCAGATCCTTCCTTCACAGATGGAGAAATGATGGCTCACAGGTGAAGCACATTTGCCAGATGATGTGTTTGAACTTTGCCGTCCCCCTCTAAGTCATTCTTAGATCTACCACCCAGGAAAGGGGACTGGCCTGGGTCACACAGTGCAAAGTGGAGAGAGGGGCCCAAGAGAAGTTCTCTCACCCCACAGCCGGGTCCTTTGTCCTGTGCAGGGGGCCACTGCAGGCTTTCAGGGAGCCCATGCCCTGCAGTCACATTCCGCTACAAACTGTACCCCGCTTGGGTCCGCTAGCCCACTCTGCACACCAGAGAACTTACTACCGCTGGTCTCAGGTCTGTCCTCCGGGCTCCACTGGCATGGGGAAAGGACATCTGAGGACAAAGCTCTGCATGGTTAATAGCAATCAAAGGCTTAGTCTGAGCATGGTTCTCATCTTGGAGTTTTGTCTGTGGTACCACGCACAGAGCTGGCAGATTCTGCAAATACTAACTGGCCTGGAACTTTCTCCTGGCCAATACCTGCCCATCTGGATCACTTCCTCTCCAACAGGAAAGCCCCCACCAGTTTGATTTACCTGAAGCCGACACCCCTCTGCCTTCTCCTGAGGCATGCCCCCATGGCCTTCTCTTGTGGCAATTGGAGGGGCCCACCCCTCTCTGCAAGCTTGAAGACAGACATCCTGAAATGTGCAGTCAGAACATCTGGCTTGGAGTTGTAGCTCTGCCACTTCTCTGAGCCTTGTCACCCCACCAAATGGGGGTGCTCTGGCCACCCCTGCCCAGCACAGAGAACGAGTGTGCAATGGGAAGTAGCATCTTCATTTGCACAATGCTGTACTGAACGCAAGTCTAAGAGCTCCCATCGTGGTTTGGGCACCAGCAAAGCAAAGGCCAGGTGACTTGAGGCAAGACCCCTTGCTGGGCCAACTGGCCTCTGTGGGTGAGAAATGTATCCTCCCAGGGAGCAAAGATAGCCCTGAAATAAGGACAAGCCAGCACAGGACACAGGGTAGAGCTGCACCTTGGGGGTAAATCTGAAGGCAGATGCTGGGGGGAGTTGTACCCCTGTCCTAACTGGGAAGGGTGAGCTCCAAGGCCAGGCCTGTGGGCTGCTCTGCAGCCATCCACATCCCATGGCTCTGATCAGCTTAAGGCTTTCTCTCTTGAAAGCATGGCACCTCACACAGGCAGGATGGGAAGAGAAGAGCCTACCAGGAAATTAAGCAGAGATGCAGCACAGGGCTACTGGTTAATTAAGCATCTAACTGGGAAGGAGACACCTGCAGCACAGGTATTGGGGAAAGAGTTTCCAAAGCAGTTGATGTCCGCCCAGCCAGTCCTGCCCAGGCTGGTGTCCCATCAGTGTCAGGCACTCGGGGGCCATAGGGACTTGAGAGCTTGGCATTTAGTCTGGAAATGAGGAAACTCGGACCCAGAGAAATGACTCGCCTCAGGTCACGCAGCAAATCACGAAGACAAGGTCCTGGTTGGATCCATGTTCCCTGGGCTCCACTCCCTTTCTGCACCATCCCACCCCACCCCAGCCTCTGCCTCCCCCTCCCCCAGAAGCCTCTTCCCAACATCAAGTTCATGTTGTAATCCCTGGTGGGGGGCAGCTTTGCTCCAGAGCTTCTCACCAGGACGTGCCGTCCCTGGGCCACCAGCACTCACCGTGATGGCAGACACCTCTGGATCTTCTGCTGACACCCTCAAAGGACCTTGTCCTGGGTACCAGACCCAAGGAGTGGCCTCATCTCCATGGGAGAAACACATAACGGGAGCAAGTGCTGAGCACGAGCAGCTCAAGCTCCCATAGGGCTTAGCCGCCTTCTGTCCCTGAGGGCTTGGTCACACTGTCAGCTGTTCATAAAACCAGTCAGCAAGCAAGTTCTCCATGCCAAGCAAGCCCAAGAACTTACTTTGTACCACATTTTCCTTTTTTTTTTTTTTTTTTTGAGTGTCATGCTAATCTTTGGTAACTCTGTCAGAAGACTTCAGGACATGTCCCCAGGATGTTTAAGTAAAAGACCAACTAGATCTTATTTAGAAATATTCCCATATGCAAATTAGAGCTAATGTTCAAAGAAAAAGCAGCAATTAACTCCACCTAAACAAAAGGATGCCACAGAATGCAAGTTTGCTGAGACGCCAGGATCTGTTTTTAGAGCTTTATTGTTAGAGGAGGACCAAGGAGGGACACTGAGATTAATAGTTGTTCCAACAATGCCTGAGGCTCAGGCTAGGGTTATTGTAGTACAGGACCTTACAAGGAATTTACTGTGCACACAATGGGGAGCCAGGGACGGTTCACGAGCACAAGAACGACTTAAATTACTCACAATCAGACCAGTTTTTGAAGGGCCTTGAGAGTTATGCTACCTCATTTCTCAGGCATGGCAGGGTCCCCTCCGATCGCAGGATGGGGTCTGTGCCCCCTGCACTTTTGCACTACAGTGCCTCTGCCCATGCTGTGCCTCTGCCTAAAATCGCACCCACCTGCCCCACAAACCTGCACTTAAAGATTTCCCAAAGCCAGTTTCTCAACCAGACTCCATCACTTTCTTTCCAGAGCTTGATTTCCGATAAAATGCCCCAGGAGTCACTGTGGACTCGGGCCTTGCTTTTATGAGAAATGCAAACATGTCTGAGCACACGAGCACAGTGCTTGGCACAGAATAGGTGCCGGTAAATGCCATCATGTCTAGTTCTCATAGGCACCCTAACCAGTAGGGGCTATTTACAATCTCTGACTTAAAGGTGGAGAGGTGAGGCTGAGAGGCGAAAAACCGCTACCCACCTGTGCATGGCAGAGGCTGGTCCCAGACGTGTGAGAGGTCATGGCCTCAGCAGCTTCCAAGTTCCACCACGCTGTTCTATGGGGGCAAGAGTCATCTGCTCTTGCCTCTCTCTCAGGACCCTAAAGCCGAGAGGTGGGCAGGTGCAGGGCCACGGAGGCCCAGGCATCCTGTGTCACTGTGAGTGTCCCCACACCTGGCAGTCTCCACCAGAAGTACTGCCGCAAGAAAAAGGTGTGTAACGAGTCCCCTGGTGACGTTCTCATCGTAGGGTCCATCCACTCCAGGGTGAAACATCACGAGCACACTCCTGGAGTCTGAAGATGGACCAATCACACCAGCCTTATGGGAAACGCCCAGCCTGGGCAGCTCCCAGCCCTCTTGTGCCTGGCACACTCAACCCCGCTGGGAGAGTGCCATTGAATAGCCAATGGATGGTGCCGGGTTTTCATCACAAATTCAGATTAGTTTCCAGGGACACACCAAATGCCTGCATTGAATGACCCTGTTCTCACTCTGGCAAGTTCAGATGCGCCTTAATTACGGCGGTGCACAGCCACTTGGGCAAGATGCTTAGACATCTGACTGCCTTTATTCTGTGACTGTCCTCCCCTCTGGGGGGTGGGGCTGTCCTACACTTGCTGCCACTACGACCAGGGCCATAGAAGGTTTGGCCCCCAGTATGTTCACCCACAATAGAAACAAGGACCAGGGCAGCCCGGAGGAGGATGTCAGAGTCTATCAGGGGAAAAGGGTCAGAGGCAGAAAGGAGGCGTGAGATGCTCTGTCCATACCTCCAAGCTGGGCAGCAACGGGGAAACCTTCCAGGTGGTGGGAACCCACATGGCCAAACTTTCCTGATCAAAGTGAGAGTTTCCTTAGCTACTGCAGGTAGGCTGCTTCCTGTTACCAAAACTGACAAGGCTATGCTATGGTACTTGTCAGCGTAAATAGCTCAAGAACAGATGTCACAAATTTTAGCGCTTAATGGCCAAGAGTACTGCCATAACAATAGATTACATTATGATTACCTATGAGGAAGGGCTTGGTAATCCTTACCACCTACCGGATGCCAAAATACCCCAACTTCTTTCCAGGGACCCTTACAACAAGCATTTCTCTGTGCTTCGTGTCTATTTATAGCTGGACCATCCCCACCAATGTTCAGGGGAAAGTACTGACGCTCGCCCAGCACAGAAGAGGTCCACGTGAGAAGTCAAATCCCGAAGCCTTGCCCGGCTTTGGCAGTGAGAGCCAACATCCATGGACGCCTCTCTTGAATCTGCAGTTACTTCCCCTAACGGAGGAAAACAACATTTAATATGACTTATTTATCCACCATGAAAGCAGCAACCACAGAAATCCCCAGAGAGCCAAACATCAAATGTATAAATCATGGCTACACAACATCAGCTACGTTCTTTTCTTGCCAAAAATTCCTTGACCTGAGGAGACAAGTAGACAGAGCCGATACCGGGGTGTTCTCCAAGACACCAGCCTGGGTTCTCAAAGCATCAAAGCCTTTGATTGCAAAGACAGGGGTGCGGGGGTGTCCTGGGTGGGGAGTCTGGGATGAGGAGACAAACAAGCATGGCACATGATCCTGGGCTGCATCTTAAACTCACAAAAAAGCCCCGGAGGATGATTTTGGAGCAATTGGGGGATTTATTAGATATTATTGTACGAATGCTAAGTTTCTTAGGTGTGACAATGGCACTACTACGTAGGAGAATGCTCTCGTTCATGGTAGACAGATAATTCTTTCTTTGGCTGAACCACATAAAAGTTGCAGAAATTACACTTTGTCCAAATTTTAGTGTGGTTGAGGGGAGAGAGGACACTAAGGAAAGGTGGTGTCATCTCGAGGTTGGGTGTCTGGGTGACAGGTTAGGGAAGTTCATCAGACTGTTCTTCCAACATTTTTCTGTAACTCTGGAATTTTCAAAACGAAGTCTGGGGGAATCATGGCCATAGACTTGTTCTCCTGAATCAGCAGCCTCTACCAGGGCATAGTCAAGGAAGAACCGCATAGCAGGGGTTCTCACTTCCAGGAGCCCAGGAGGCAGCGGGCCTGGCCACGTGCCAACCATTGTCTTCTCGGCCATTGCTTGTTTCTCTCCGTCTTCCCAGCTCCCCATTCCCTGCCAAACTAGATGATTTTGGCTTGCTTTTTGGTGGCTCAACCTTCAAATGTGCCCAGTGGTCAGGAACATCCAGGCCAAATGTCTTTTTGGGCCAAATTCACACTGTACCAAGTGCCCATGCGTCTCGCCCACTGCCCCATTGTGCTGATGAGGAAGCAACAGAGGCCCTGGGAGTCAAATGATCACCAGGAGCTCAGTGGAGCAAGACAGGACAACAAGCCCTGCCCCTGCTTCCTCACCTAGGATGCTTCCGGGGTCCCTGCGCAGACCACGACTTTGGAGGAAGCATACTTTAGACCCTCAGGCAGCTGGCCTGCATGGGGTAGGCCCCAAAGTCTCAGCACTTTGAAGATAGTGTTTCACAGGGGACAGCATCCATCACGCTGATAGGATGGGCACATTCCAGCACGTACCTCCCACCTCATTTGGAGACCCTTAATGGATATCTTAGTTAGGACCTATTTTAAAAAGAATGTTACAAAAAGAAATGGGGCCATAAACCTCAGTGACAAGTGATTTTCCTTCCTTGACCATCATCTCTTCCTAACCCCCCCCCATCCAATGCGCACAGGCAACAGAGGCCTCTAAATAACTGTTCCCTCCAGCTTCCAGATGCAAGAGATTGTCACTGAGAATTGGACCTGTAAGGCTTTCAGACATGGATGAGGCAGAGAAAAATGGCCTTCCTAGGCTTGCCTGTTGGCTTCTTAGTTACTGTGCAGATGTTCTCTTCATCAAGGCCTATGCGCAGAGAAGAAGTAGTTGAGCCAAGATGAATCAATCTTCCCCTTTTTTTAAGGGTGGGATTTTCATGAGCACCTCCCAAGGAGGCTCTTCAGGATCGACGTCCATTTGCTTTCTCTCCTGGAAGGATTATGGACCCAGTGGGGAATCCTGGGCTGCAAAGGACCTGCTGCGATCATGCCCGAATTCAGGCATTTCCCTTGCAATTGGCCATGCACGGTTGGGATACACAGATGCCTCACAGAGCAAGTTTAAATTTAGAGCACCAGGCAGCTTGCTATGCTTAACGGACTGCTGCCTTGGTTTCAAGATGGAGTGGTGCAGGCAAAAAGAACAGATCTGATCCAGCTCTGGGGATGACTGGGTATTTTAAAACCCAGAAAGATACTTGGTTCACTCCAAGGTAAGAAAAGAAGAAAGTCCAACAAGCCAAGATAGCACCTTCCACCCTGTGTGGGTGTGATGAAGATTAAAGTGGGATGGTCTCTATCCCTAAGATCCCTGGGCTCAATGCTTAATCAGTGCCACTGGCCACCTTCCTTCTGTCTCTAATAGAGTAGAAAGGTGAAGATTGAGAGCACTTAGATTTCTGACTCTCATTCGACCTCTTTTCAGCTAAGTATCAAGGCACGTTGAGTTTTAGGGACTGGCTCGTGGGCCAACCTCCCCGATGCTGGTGGAATATGTGTCTCTTAGCTCATTCTAACAGAAGCTGAATCCTATATCCAAATAATCTGGTGTAATTTCATCTTCCTTGCTGAGTGGGTATGGCTAACTAGAGGAAAGGTATGACAATCACCTGGCTGAAACAACCAGGTACAAGAGGCAGGAAGAGAGACTCGGGCCTGAGAACACTGAGAGGTCCAGCAACAAGGGATCTTTGGGCATTGCTGTTTACAGCCTTCTAAAGCAGCCTGGAAATCAGGAGAAAGGGAAACCCATGAGAAGAGCTAGTTTCTGGCTGTGTGACCTTAGGAAAATGTTCACCCTCTCTGGACCTCAATTTCCTTCTCTGAAAATGAGGGAGTTCAGTGAGATGACTCAGACTAAGCTTCCTCCTGGCTTTGAGGATCTGATCTAATGCTTATCAAGTGGTGGAGATGTCAGCAGAGATCTTTTATCAAGAGAGAAGACCCCTGGAGACCCTTAACTTGGTCCCTGCCCCAAGAGATTGGATGTGCCTAGAGAACTCCTTGGCTGGAGACCATGGTAGGAAACAGATGGACCATCTGAGAAGATGACCATCACAAGGCAAGAAAGCCAAGGTTCACTCCCTCCCCTAAACATTGAGTGCAAACAAGGATGTTTAGCTGTGGAAGAGAGACTCAGTGGTCTTCCTTTAGGGGCCTGAATGAGTAGCAAGGAGCAAAAGGTAGGAGGGAAATAAAACCCAGACCAATTGTGAGTTACCTCAGATACTTAAGTCGGTGGTCACCCCATAAGAAGACTTCATCCTATATGCCTTAACTTTACTTTTTAAAAGTCAACTCTGTGAAAATATAGAGCATTTTTCTGTATTTCCCTGGGAAGAGAGGAGGTCCTTGTTACTTGAACCATTCAAGCAGAAGTACGGCCCCCGCATGACCACTGTGCACAGATACTTCAGTGGGACACCCAGCTCTGTGTGAAGGGTTCAGCCAGTGTCCCTCTGCCTCCCCCAATGGGCTGCCACATGCCCCTGTGGGGAAACAGCAGGCACCCTCGTGTAAGGGCTCTCAGGACACCTTGGTGTACTGGAGACAGCTCCTCAGGCCCTTCTGGGGTCCAGGCTGAGACTGTGTCCCAGTTTTGTCATGGACCAGCTCTGTGACATTGAACAAATCACTCATCTTCAGTGTCATTTATATGTCAGATTATCATCCCCACCCCCCATTTGAGGGTACATCTTACAAAGGTTTTCACAAGAACCCCCGCGTTTATCCCAGGCAGCCTCCTCCAAAGCATAAAGCACTTGGCAAATGCAACAATCTCTTCCAAGAGAAAAATAAATTAAAAACAACTGCTTCTATTCTCTGGACACATTTCAGGGCCCTTAAATAGGGCATGCCACAAAACAAAAATCTTAAAATGAATAAATTGATAAAGACCTTTAAGGTGGAGAACTGTCAACTTTGGCCTAGAGAATCTGAGGTTCGCAGACTCCTTCGAAGGCCCTGTGGTCTAGACGAAGGGGAAATTTCAACAAGGGATGTAGCATTAAAGTACATGCACAGCCTTTTCAGAGGAGTCTTGAGTGCTCCTGTGTTTCGGCCCAGTGGCCCAAATAGCGTTCGGGTGCTGTCTCAAAGAAATCCTGTAGGTCTACTCTTTCTAGGGAGCAAAGTCTCCTTTCTGGGAGCTCTCGCTGGGGCCTTGAGACAGGCCCGTGAATGTGCTCCTTCTGAGTAGTTACAGCCAAAGTCCATTTCCATCCAAGAGGCATGAACTTCCAGTTTACGAAAAAAGGGAGTGGAAGGATGGGTGAATGGGTGATTTTTAGAAATGGCAGAGATGGTAATGAGGGAAATTAAAGTCCCCTCTGGGAATTGGGAGGTCAAACTGTCCTTTATTCCTGCCCAACCTAGGGGTCCTCCTATGTACTATATTCTACAGCCTAGACTGCCCCTCAAGAGGTTAGCAGCTCTTCCCTTTGGGGTGATTCCCCTATTCAGAGTGGGGAAGAATTTCTACACTGCTCAAAACTGTCCCCTGAGATTGGCAAGTTCCCAGTAGGCCAAGACACAGATCCTTGCCTCTAAACTCTTCCTGAGACCACCATGAGCTTATTTACAAATTAAATGCAAGTAGAGACAATCTTTCTTGAAATATATATTTTAATGAGGAATACCCTGTCACTTTTCATTAGGACAATAAGAAACCACATCCACATAATAGCCACTCTCTTCCAAGCATTCCAAAACTAATTCTTATTCATGCAGGTAGATGCTGCACAAAATCATCAATAGGAGGGAAATAGATACTGTGGTTCCAACAATTTTCCAGTTTCCTCTAACAATTCCAGTTTCATGGTAAATTGTTGGAAGTAGTGGAATTGGAGATGATAAAACTAAAAATGTCTCTAATAAATTAATATAATTGGCTTTTGATTATTCCATTGCTAGTTTTGTTTTCTTGTGTCGATAATGCATACCAGTTTAACAAAGTACACATTTTTAAAATTTTTTGAACTGGCAAGCTAAAATGATCCAGGTTGTCTTGCCTGCCCACTCCCTAAAAAAAGTGTTAATATAATTTAGCAACTATCATTTAAAAAATCAGATCATGACTCTATCTGGGATAAAGATTGCTTGTGAAACATGCTTGATTTGGCACGATGATAAATCAAAAACCTCGTGGGTTTTTTGTTTCGTTTGGAAGCGGCCAAAGCAGGCTATGGCAAAATTGTTATGGGAAAAATACCTGATACTTCCCATTTTGTCAGATTACACACACACACTCACACCATACACAGTCACCCAGTCCTTGGGGAGAAAGGAATCAGGTCAGAGACCCCACTACAGGTGGGCAACCGAAGACTCTCAGCCTGGTGTGCAACTTTGGGTTGGGTCTCCTCTCAGCTGTCTCCGTGGTCTCGGTCTCACACCTGTCTTGGGAAGGCCACCCTGGAGATATGGGGCAGGTTAGGGAGAAATATAAGGCATACTCTGCTGGGAAGAGGGAAGAAATCCATGCTCAGATTCGAGTTTCAGAGGAGGATGGGGCTTTTGTTTTCCCTTGGGCCTGCTCTGTCTGGGTAGAAAGGTGGAGAGAAAATGAGACCAAGAGACCAAGAAAGGAGAGAAAGTAATGATGACAATAATAAATAAATAAGAAAAGACAAGTTGGACCAATGGAACTTAATGTTAACTATGAAGAATGACTCTCCTGTTTCCCTCCCACATTTAAATTGACTTCCGACGTCTCATCAGCCTGTGGTGGTCGGCAAAGCTCTGCAGCCCAGGAGAGACAGAGCTAATAGGGGACGGAAAAAGGCTGTTTTTTAATGTGCTTGGTGATATCTCCTCGATCCTGGAAGAGATGGATGGGGGGGGCCTGGGCCTGGCACTGCCACTGGCACTGGTACTGGCGGCTTCCTGCTCTCCTTCCACCTCGGGGGGGTCAGAACCGTCCTGCTGCGGGCGGTAGCACGTGCAGGTGCACACAGACAGTAGATCGGCGAAGTCCAGCCAGTACCTGCGCCGGGACCGCCGCCCCTCCTCAACCTCGGCCTCGATGGCCGCGGTGCTTGGGTTTCCGGTCAGGGACGCCCTCTCCTCAGCCCCGAGCTGCTCGTCCTCGCCATTCATGGTCAAGAAGCGGAGGACGACCAGGTTGAGGAAGGCTCCGATGACTGTCAGCCCCACTAGTATATACATGAAGCTAAAGGCCACGTAGACCGGCTTCTTCTGCAGCGCGCCCTTGCTTTGCAGGGCCACGTAGTCGCCGAAGCCGATGGTCGTCAAGGTGATGAAGCAGTAGTAGTAGGCATGGAAGAAGCTCCACTCTTCGCACTGGGAGAAGGCGGCGGCCCCGATGCACAGTGTTCCCATGCAGGAGAAGAAGCCCACGGTGACCATGTTCTCCATCGACACGTCGGTGTTGCGCAGGCCGCAGAGCTTCTTCAGGCGCTTCAGCAGGTAGCGAACGAAGGTGTTCATGCGCTCGCCCAGGCTCTGGAACATGACCAGGGTCAGCGGGATGCCCAGGACAGCGTAGAACATGCAGAAAGCCTTGCCTGCGTCGGTGCCAGGAGCAGCGTGTCCGTAACCTGGGGAGGGACAAGAAGAACAGGAAGAAGCATGAGGAGAATGCTCTTGAGATGGGGCATGGGGTTCTCCTGGAGGGAGAACCAATTAAAAAGTCACATGAAGGTTGGGGTGGAAGAGGGTCAGGGCCACTGCAGTAGAGAGTGCTTGGGTGTGCTGTAACCTGAGAGGAAAGAGAACAGGGAGAACCAATAACATATCCCTTGGGATTTGGCATCAAGGAGTTTTGATGGTCTTCCACTGTTGTCTTAGAGTAACACAAAGTTTTAAAAAGAAAACATTCACTACTGTGGAACCAAGCTCAAGGGAGAAAATCACTGATGCCCACCACGGACTGACATTAAGAACCAAAATAATTAAAATTCTAACTGCTGTGTGCCTGGCACTGTGATGGATCCTTTTATGTACATCAACTCATTCTACCTTCATCACCCTATAAAACAGACATCATGATTCCAATACCAGAAAACTGAACTAGTTACTTAACAGCAGGTTTGATTTTTTCAGAGTTGGGATTTGAGCCCAGAGTTTTCAGCCCCCAAGAAGAACGGGGCTCAAAAGCAGAGACTTGGAATCAAGAGAGGTGATGGTGCAGGTCAGTGCTGCAAGGGCAGGAATTTCTATCTGTTCTGTTCACTATTATATTCCCTGGACCTAGAAAGTAAAATATTTCTTTATCAAGTCTACATTCATATAGTGATATAAATTTGTTTAATAAAGAAGAAACAATCCTTGAAGACTATACGTAATATGTAAATATTTCTGAAACTCTTGATGCAATTTTTGAGACAATCTCACTCTGTTGCCCTGGGTGGAGTGCAGTGGTGTCATCACAGCTCACTGCAACCTCCAACTCCTGAGCTCAAGCGATCCTCCTGCCTCAGCCTCCCAGAGTGCTAGGATTACAGACGTGAGCCACCACGCAAGGCTGATGCAATGTTAAGCCTGTATTTCATCATATTCAAAATGAGGACTATGGAGCTGGAAAGGTGGAGTTATGTGCAGGGTCATCCAGGTGGTCAGGGAAAATGCTGGAAGCAGGATAGCATGCCCACTGTGGCAGAAGGAACACAGGATTCAGTAGGTTCTAGTTCAAGTTCTGGGACTAATACTGCCCAAGAAAAAACCTGGATCACGGACAATAATTGGATAGAGAATTTAGAGGATAAGCCTTGTGTTCTAACACCTGAAATCCTGTCCCATCAAGAAAGGCTTAATGAATGTGACTCCACAGCACATGATCATGGTCACAACCAGTTGCATTACCTTGGTCCCTAGACAACTTCTCCCAACCCAGGTTTTTTATCTGTCATATGCAATTACAGTTCCCAGGTGGGGCTGTTGTGTAGATCTGTTGAGATCCGAGAACACCTAGCCCTGGGCCCGATCCACAGTGAGGACCTGTGAGACCTTAAGACTTCTACCCCTACCTGCAGGAAGCCCCCCACCTTGACTGCTCCAGCCTACACTTCTCTGCCAGGGTTCAGTCTGCCTATGTCTTTCCCTTGGCATGAAAATGTGCCAAGACCCACTTGCCCTATCTCTCACAAGAGAAGTGACATCACACATTTGCCTGTGGAAAGTCTCCTCCTCACCCTCTCTGGCCTTCAATCCCACTACCCTAACTGAGCTCTGGCCCCTCAGAAACCCCTTAGTCCTTACAAGAAGAGAATGACAACATTGGAGTCAGGCCAGGAATGATAGGATAGGGAGATAGATCTTTTGTTCTCCCTTTCCTGTGGATGAAAATCCAATCTGAAACCAAAGACTGCCTGTTCTCACTTATAAGTTGGATGTATGCATGGTCATACAGAGTGACTTAATGGACATTGAGACTCAGGAGGGGAGAGGGGATATGGGATAAAAAATTACCTATTGGGTACAATATACACTGTTCAGGTGATGAGTATATTTAAAGCCTTGACTTCTCCACTATGCAATTCATCCATGTAACAAAACCACTTGTACCCCCTAAATCTACTTAAATAAAAAAAGACTATCTAATCTGAAGACTAAAGCCTTGGGGACATATAAGACAATATCAAAAGGTATCCCATAAGGAAAGGACAAAACAAATGAGACAAGAAAGTAGGAAAAATCATGGCTAAAATTAACAAAATTTGGTGAAAGACACAAATTTACAGATTCAAGAAGCTCAGAAGGGCAAACACAAAACTACAGCCCAGAGTCTAACTGCTGAAAGCACCCAGGGAGAAACATGTCACATACAGGGGAATAACACTGCTGACTTCTAATCCCAAACAATGGAAGCCAGGAAACAGTGGGATCATATCTTTGAAAGAAAGAATAGTAACCTAGAATTCTAGACCCAGAGAAACCATCCTTTAAGAATGAAGACAAAGACATTTTCAGATCAAATAAAACTAGCAGCAAAATTACCAGCAGATCCGTACAACACCATTACTGAAGGAAGTTCTGCCTAGGGGCCAAGGCTACCAGATGGAAACTGGGGTCTTCAGCAAAGAACATGTACACAGTCAGAGTAAATACAAAAGATGCAGGAGTGGTACTCCCACTACATCACTGTATAGCTCACCTGTGGAACTGATACAAAAGCCAGATGGATGTTAGAGGATAACAGTAGAGGTGGTGGAAACTTAATAGTAATGCTCACAGTTCTGGAAATATTAACTGGAGAAAATCAGTATTTTCTGGGTCAAAAACTGCACACCAGGTGGCAGGTCCTCCCTATCCTGGCCAGTAAAGAGCATCAGAAGCAGTTTGTCTTCATGTGACCTGGACAGCAGTACACATCTCAAGGTTATGTCAATTCTCCTGTCCATCATACTTCAGAATGAAAGAACTTGGTCATTTTGATACCCCACAGTCCATCCCACTGTCTCATTGCATTGGTGACGTTCCTTAGTAAGACAGATGCATGAGAGAGAATGGGAAATGAATACCACCTAAGTTCAGGGGCCTTCCCATTAATCTCCTAAGGGCCCCGCGTTCTGAGGACCAGGATTGTTCCCTCTAAAAGAAGAGAGAGAGGTCGCAGAACCTGCAATGCCCTTACAGGAAAAAGAAGGTGATGCAAGGCCCATCTGGATGCACTTACCCCACTCTGCTCTCTAGCCTGGGAGGCTGACCTATAGCAGGTGGCCCTCTGTCCTCTGGTTTCTAGTCGGATCCATCCAGTGGACATCCCCAGTGGATCAGAGGAAGGTGAGAACCTTGGTGATTCACTAGAGCTGCCAGCAGGCTTGCCACACACAGCTGTTCTCTGCATGTCACAGGAACCATGCCCTAGGCATGTTGATGGCTTTCCACTGGTCCAGTCCCAGGGGACCACCACCCACCTCTTGTTGCTTCCCTCAACCTTGACCATACTTTCCCAAAGATTTTATAAATAGCCCGTTTGTTAATTGCTCAGTGTACGAGTGCAGTTTCCTGCAAATATCCTAATTGATAGTCTCTCTTGGGTCTGCTCATGATAGAACACAGTGGGCACAGTGTGCAAACAGGTCTCAACTATCAGGTCCACATAAACATCTGTATGGAACATGTACACAGCCTCTATGGAGCCTTCATTAAATGCAGTGGAGAACCCATAAAATGCACATTCTGGTCATACATGACAGGGAAGGTAACTGCTAAGCCCCTCCCATGAGGATACTGGGGTACAAATCTGATGCTCCCACCTGAATGACAACTCGAGTCCCACAGGACTTCTTTGAATGAATGTACCTTAGGCCTCCTGGATTAGAAGATGCATTCATCTGCTCAGGAGGCCCCAGAGAGCCAGGCCCAATGCTGCACACACAGCAGCTGTATCCCAAACACCATCTTCCCTGAGGTTCCAGGACACCCAAAAGGGAGCTATCTTGGGTCACCTGGCAGTCAGGTTCACACTATTACCCATCTCAGCTTCACTGGCCCTGCCTAGCCCGCAGGTCACAGCACTTGTCATCACCCCCAACCTCCAGCCATTGATGTTTGCTGAGCACTTGTGGCCTGCCTGGGGTGATTCCAGTAGGAGGTGACAGTGTGGTAGCCCCACCCCACAGGGCCCAGTGTTGGGGCTGATGAGGACACAGCATTCAAATCAAGTGCCCTTGTGGGTCTTCAGCCAACAGTCTGGGCATGAGGGACTGACAGCCTGCTTGCCTCACTTTGCACCTCCTTCCAGCCCCAAAGCTGGGGTAGAAGGCTGGGACTCCCAGGGCAGTACCACCCAGACTGCACACCTCGCTCCCCGACAGACACTGACCAGCCCGGCAGGGCATTCACAGTCAAGGCCACCTTGGCCAGACCACAAGCTCCCAAGGAGGCTGGAACCCACCCCTGACTCAGCTCTGCATGAGGCAGCTCTCAGTGTCAGAGAGACGTCCCACTGTGCACATGGGTCTCATCTTCCCAAGACTGCCTGGGAGTCCCAGCCACTCCTGAGACCCCAAAGGTGCTGGGAGCAGCTTCGCCCAAGACGCTCATCAACCAGCCTGATTTTCATGAACCCTTTAATACACTTAGCGGGTCTCTTTGATCTGTCCTGGGAGAGGCTTTGCAGAGAAAATGCCTTCATCTCTCTGCTGCAGTTGGCTAACAAAATGAATAGGCTCCATCTTCCCTGAGGGAAAAGAGGTGGAGGATAATAAAACTAATCATTTCTATCAGGTCTGGGGCTCCCTGAAGAGCCAGCTGTGGCTGGAACGCAGTGCTCAACTCGCAAGATGCCTCGCTCCCCACTGGCTCCTATGAGATATCCCAGAAACGTGACAGCCACCAGGTATGAGAAGCTTCCCAAGCCAGCTCCTGTTCTGCGCAGTATTTCATTTAAAGACACCATGTGCATCCCATGGGCTGTCCCCACTGGGAAAAGGCAAGTAAGGCATACTGGGCCTGGTGAATTGCAGACTGGCCCCAATGTTCCAGAACTGTCTGTGGTTCCCGCCTGTCCCCTGGCAATCTAGGCCCACCAACACCTGGCCATTGCAGTTTGCAATGTTGTAGAGCAACATTGCACTGTTGTAGAGAATACTGGGGAACAAGGTGGGGGCCCTGTGCCTTTCTGCTGCTACACCCACCCTTTCTACCTGGGAACGCCCTGAGCATCACCCCACTCATTTTTAAGGCCAGCTCAAAAAGTGCCCCTCCAGAGCCTGCCCTCATCCCTTGGCCAGATGCCATCAAGCTGCTTTGAATTCCCACCATGACACAGGAATGGAGATTGGCCACTGGCGTCAGGTGAATCTGGATTTGGCCCTGGTTCTCCCACCTTGGGGACTGAACGGCCACCACCCTTGCCATTCCTCCTCCTTCCCTTCTGTCATGCTTACTGAGATGCAGACCTCCCAGGAGCTGTGGCAGCCATCAGGGCCAAGTATTGGGTAACGGGTGGCAACAGCTGTCTCCCCCAGCTGCCCGGGGGTAGATTGCCCAACACAGGAAAGGAGAAGGCCATGCGTGTACTTGAGTATTGAAATTTGCTGCCAGAAAAGAGTGAAATATTTATAAAGGACATGCAACGTTTTAATCCCATCAAAGCGTGACGCAGGTGTCTCTGAGAAGGGCATGCTAAAGACAGGAGCCACCTGCTCCCCCTGGCTGGTGCCCTTCCGAATCCTGTAACAACCATCCCACTCACCCTCCCATGAGCACTGGCCCACTCAAGCCCTCGAATGAGCTCTGAATGATTAAGACCCACGTGTCTACAAACACCAGAAGGAAAGTGATTCTTAGGCCCCGTAGACTGGAGAGGTTGGGCAGAAGGGACTTTTAGGAGGCTCCTGAGCAGGAAATCAGCAGGTCCCAAGGTCTGAATCCAGCTCTGTCTCCCACTTACCAACCATAACCTTGGGCAAGCCACCTTAGATTCTCTAAGCCTTGACTATTTCTATAAATACAAAATGAGGCAGTCTCTTCCAGTTATACAGCACTTCACAGTTTACAAAACTCTCCTAGATTCATTCTTTTGTCGGTAAGGGATACCAGTTATAGTATAGCCCTGTGTCATCACCCTTTTTGCAGGATAACAGACCCCAATTTCTACCGGGTACCACCATGCAGCCCAGGTCTCCCATTCAGTCCGAGAGGGGACTGTTCTTCCAATGGGCTCTGATTGAGTCACCAGCCAACACCTGAACCAGGGAGGCTTTTTCCCTTTCCTACAAGACTGGAGGGTGCCAGGGTATGAAGTCCGGAGCCACTGCAGTCATTTCCATACCATGAGGATGAGCCCAACCACAGAGGGGGACATCCCTGATCTCGGAGATGTGGAGCCATATGGAAGATGGTGACTTGTCCTAGAGTCAGCCCCTACTCAGAGACATTCCCATCTTCCCCCCAATAAATCTTGTAGACTCAGCCAGTGTTTTGATTGCAAGTGATTAGCACGCAACCCAGAGTATATCCTAATACCTTAGCATGACTACAAATAATGAATAACAGCTTTGTTAACAAAGCACTGTGCAATTTACACTTCCCTGCATCTCAGCTTAGAAGCTGCCTCAGATCTGTCCAGGGGAGAAGGGCCGGGGTGGTGACCAGGGCTCTGGGCAGATAGTGACCAGCAGGAAGCCAGGTCCTCTCACAGAGCAGCTGTTCCCCATCCCAGCACCCAGGATGACAGCCAGGGCGACTCAATTTTCTGCGTTTTAAAGAGAAGCTAGAAAGACGGATTTTTAAAATGTGCTATCTAATTAGTGTCTAATTAAACATTCTAAAACATGGCACAGGCCAAACAAAATAAGACAAAACAGACCATCTGTTTGTCAAAACAGAGGTCACACATGCTCCAGAAATGGTGAAAAGGGAGAAGAGAGAACAACAGAGGAGACATGGCATGGGAGAGGGGTCAGTGGGACACCCACAAACGCCATGGCTCCCACCCTGGTCACATGGGCTACTCGGGCAGGGATCACCAGTTGGCTTCATGTCACAGGTGCACAAAGGCAGGAAGGACGGCTTCACATGCAGAAGTGCCTCCCCCTGGGTTGAGGTAGGCCCTGCCCTGCACATGGGGCCAGGGATGCCACACCCTGGCAACTAGGTCGTTCTGGGGAGGCCGAGGCCCCTTCCCACAATCCCCCCAGGGAAGCCGACCCACAGCCCCCAGGACCCTGTTCCACAGACGGGAACACGGAGGGTCTCTGTCCTGGACCCTTGCTCACACCAGACAGGCAGGGCATGCCACTGTCACCCTCTGCATCCACCCAGGAGCTGGGATTCCAAATCCCAAGCCCTTGGCTGTTCTCGGAGCCACCAGAGGCCCTGGGGACTTGCTTATTCACAGGTTCGGCACTCTGTTCCCTAAAGGAAAGTCTGGCAGATTTGGTGTTTTATTTAATGAGAGCAATTTCCTCAGATGATTTATTATTAATTTCCAGAAAGAACTTCAGTTCCCTTTTGGCTTTCCTTCGTTTTATGTCTTAAGGGCGAAACAGACTAAGTATTTAATTTTTTTTTTTTAAAGATGCAAGCTTGCAAAGCATAAATTTCCAAAAACAGCTAATGGTGGGCCTTTATCCTCTCTTGTTCTGTGTGGGGCCTCACCTTAGGTGAGGAACCCCCTTGGGAGAGCCCTAATGTCCCTCCCCACACCTGGCCCCTCAACCCCCACACTCGCGCTGCCCGCTTGGCCCCCACCCCCAGGGCTGCACTGGGCGAACATCTCAACTCCTGGGCTCGTGGTTGTCACTCACTGTGGACCTCTGGGGGGCCCAGTGGGCACCAGGTCCTTCTCTTTGTTATAAGGAGCCAGTGGGGATTCAATGAAGCATCATTATTCCCATTTTATGGGTGGGGAAACTGAGCCTTGGCCACCCTCGACGTGCATCAGTTGCCACACTTACACATGCTTCCCTTTAGTTCCCGCGGTGACCCTGTCAGGTGGCATGGGGGTGCCACCGTGGGTGAGGGGAGGTAGCTTGCCCTGAACTATTCTCAACTCTTAGCTCATACCCAAGAAATAAATACCTTCTGAAATCATTTTTAGCAACCCCACGATAGGTGTTCAACTATCACAGCAAGTCCTTTTGGACACACGTTCACAGCAGTGTTATCCACAGTGGCCAAAAGGCAGAAACAACCCGAATGTCCTTCAGGGGTGAACAGATGAACAATTGTGGTCTACCCATGTGACGGCATGTTTCAGCCTTAAAGAAGAATCAAGTCCTCACACATGGCGCGACATGGATGAACCCTGAAAGCGTTATTCTACATGGATTAGCTCCAGCTGCCACCACAAAATGCCATAGACTGGGTGGCTTCAAGAAGAGATGGTGATTCTTCCCACAGTTCTGGAGTCTAGAACTCCATGATCTAGAATCTGTGATCTAGAACTCCACGATCAAGGTGTGGGTGCACTCCTCGTCCTGACGTGCAGGTGGCCATTTTCGTGCCCTGTCCCCAGCACGGTGCATGGACAGAGACAGCTCCAATGTCCCTTCCTCCCCTTATAAAGACCCCAGCCCTACTGGATTAGGGCTCTAAACTAGTGACCTCATTTACTCTCAATTACCTCTTACAGGTCCTATGTCTAAATACAGTCACATTGGGAGTTAGGGCTTCAAGGTATGAAATTTGAGTGGGGCGGGGCTCGGAGATGCAGTTCAGGCCACAACGCCAAGTGAAAGAAGCCAGTCATGAAAGAACGATTGTTGTAGGATCCCACGATGCCCAGAGCAGGGATCTATAGGAACAGAAGCAGATTAGCAGTGGCCTAGGGGCGGGGGCAATGGGGAAAGACTGTGACTGGGTACGGGGTTTCTCTTGGGGATGATGAAAATGTCTTGGACCTCAGCAGGACTGGTGGTTGTACAACATGTGACCATACTAAATGCCACTGAATCGCATACTTTGAATTTCGTTATATGCATTTTACCTCAACCCACATGAAAACATTACCTTTAAAGCCTAACACTTAAGCATCACCTGGAGGGCTAAGCGAGTGGTAGGGGGAGCAGCTTTGTGGGGTCCTGGAAAGATAGAGTCTGCTCACAGGGGTTGGGAGGCTCTGCAGAAGCCTGGCCCTCTGTCTTCTCCCTGGGAGGATGAGGGACTGGCACCAGCCATCCGCCCCAGACTGCTCAGAGGCAGCGCCCACCATCCCCCAGCCTCCAAGCTACAGACACAAGTGCCCAAGCAGCACGAGCCCCCACCAACAGCCGGCCCCAGAGCACAGGTTTGAGGGCACAGCTTGGACCGCAGGGGGTAAGGGAGGCACTGAGAAGGTCTGCATCTACCCAGGGGCCACACAACCCTAACCCGGGGGGGCCGTCGTCTGACCTGAGCACAAGACATACTCGGGGTGCAAGGAGGGGGAGTCAAGGCGCCCCCTTCGCAGCCCCACCGAGATCCTGAGCTAGGAATCACAGAAGGTTGCCATTACGTCCCTTGGAAGGGGCTAGAGGTCAGCCACGCACCAAATAAGTTCACTTTTGAAAGAGGCTCACAGAAAATGTGGCCAGGGAAGAGCGGCAATGACAGTAAAAGCCCCTGGCCTTCGTGGTTTCCAGGCAGCTCACTGGAAGGGACTCGGGACCGGCCACTGCAGGTGCAAGGTTGCCCTCTGGTGGGCGCTCTGACCACTGCAGCAACGCAGATGCGGTCGCAAGGGCCACCCGTGTCCTCCAGGGACTGCAGCCAGAACCCAGAAGTCCTAGGCCACAGTCTCCCATCTCCTGATCTCTTTCAGGGATGAGGGTGTGTCACGGGGTGAGTTTTTTCTCCGAAGCTACCCCCAATCAATTGCATTTTAGCATTGATAAAACATGACAGACAATAATAATGACCACCTGATACTGAGGGCATGCGGGTGCCAGGACCTGAGCTAAGATATTTTACACTCCTTAACTCTTGAGGGCGGGGGGGGGGGAGGGTGGAGAGGCCCTCTGCAAGGTAAGTGGTGATTTCTCTGTAGCATGGGTGAGAAAACACCCCGCCCTGCATCCTTGGGCAAGGTATCTTTCCAAGTCCCCAAGTCAGATCCAAGTCACTGCTCTCGCCTGTCCCACGTGGCAGGCGTGGCACCCACACCTTCCCACTGGTCACGGCACTAGACAGAAGCCTGAGTTTTCCATCTGGCTGCCTCCATCCCTTTCCAGTAAAATCTCCTCTGGCTCTTCCATTTTACTCACTCACCTCCCTCACCAGTAAGTAATTCCTCTCCCATGAACCCCCACAAAAAAATACTACAAAGAAAGTGTAGGAAAAATAATATAAAATTTGGTTCACTTTTGATAAACCTATGGGAGAATAAGAAAATGTAAAACCAAGCTAGGTCCTAAGACCCACTCATTAAGTAATAATTGATACATTTTGTTTTAAAGAAGTAAAACCAAGTCAAAAATGTTAAATCTCAGGCTTTGTTTCTGTTGGGTTCTCTCTTAGGAGTGCATGACACGGAGCAGGTGCAATTCACACCGGAAGATCCACCAGGTCAGAAGAGCAAGAGCCTCGAATGCCGAGTTATTCAACCTCTAAGTTCTGGCCAGATCTGTCCAGGTGAGAGCGCCATGGCCCCAACGTCTTTATTCAGACTGTTCCTGCCCCTACACGGGACAGATGACTCCCCTCTATCTGGGCCAGCTCCAGTGCCACCTTCAGCAGGAAGGCTCTTTTCTCTTAATTCCCAAAGGAGCTCTGTGCACATAGGGATCCAAGTGCCACGGAGTCTGTGCATCCCTCACCTCTGAAATGAGCATAAGACAGCCCGTGGGTAAGCTGGGGCAAGAACCAAGGTTGCGTTTGTGACTCCTAAGGCATCTCTTCCCAAACTTGGACATCCACAAGGATGGGGTCACCCGGGGGTCTCGCTGCAATGCAGGTTCTGCATCGGGGGCCTGGGATTCTGCATTCCTCACAAGCATCTTGGTGATCCTTGGCCCCAAGACCTCACACATGCAGGCAAGGGGGCTGAAGAGAAGCAGGGGTGAGGGAGAGAGTGTGCAGCCTCGCTCTAAGCACATTCTGGCTGTTATAACTGAACCCACTTCGCATTCACAGCAGCGTCACCCCATGCTGGAGCTGGGGGGCAGCAAACTTGCTCCCAGGGTCTCTCGAGCTGAGGATGCTCATTTTGTCAAGAAGCAACAGAAGCAGGTGGGTTCTGGCAGACTGTCAGTGTCCACCCACACACATGACCCCTCCTGCTCCTGGACACACAGCTGGGCCACATGGTCCCTTGCAAGTAGAGTGGCTATATGACTCAGTGCCAGCCAGCAGGGGTCCAGGCCAGCTTAGACCTGCCTCCTGATTTTGTCTCTCTTTTCCCTCCTCTCTCCCTCTCCCCATGTCTGTGTCTCTCCCCCACTAAAGATGGAAAAGCCTCAACCTAAGGAAGGAGGGACCCTCGAGCTGTCAGGAGCCTGGGTCCTGAGTGACTGCATGGAACGGAGCCCTGGCTGAAGCGCAGTGGCTGTGACGTCAGAGAAAGAATAACCCGTCCTGTATTCGGCCAATGACATTTGGGGGCATATCTGCTATGCACCTAGCTCGTAACAAGGACTAAATTAGATGATTATTTACCAGCATAGAAACTGAACTCTAAGAACAAACAGGTACAGACAGGATGATGTTCATCTTAGTGTTCGTCAAAATCCCAAGGAGAGGCCCTCACTTTGGTGCAGACAGGTGCAGCTCACAAAACCCTTTGGTACTCCATTCTCACATTCCAGGCTGTTGGCCAGGTTGAGGACAGACATGTCCACTTTACAGGTAAGAAAATGGGCTCAGGGGCATGATTAGCTATGGAGCTTGGCCTGGGATGTGGTTGTTGGGCTGTGACTGCCGAGCGCAGACTATTACATGATGTGACGGACCACACACCACACACGCACGCACACGTCATACAGATATGCACTCGCACACAGACACACACACACCTGTGCCTGAGATATTCTGTTGGAATGTACTAGAAAAGAAGATAAAACTGAAGAATATCAGAAACCCCACTCACTCCTTGCCTGATCATTAACGGTAAACATGCAATAAATGTGAGTGTTTGTAAAAAGCTTAGAATGAGGCTTGACACGTACTCATTCTGTCCTCAGCTTCCTTTTGGCCAGACAAGGATAATAATGAGGACCTTCTGGAACTGTGAGGATTAAATGATTCCAGCCAAGCCACTCGCCCCAGGACATACACTAATATGTGGACAATCCTCGATTGCTACAGAAGTCCCCTATGCCGACCTGCAGCCGGCACCTGCAGGCATGCTCGCCGACACACACACACAGTCCGGAGCCCCGGCTCTCCGGGACCCTTCCTTACATAACAGCAACCCAAGGTGCCTCTGAGTCTACAGAGCGGAGTGGAAAAACCCAGGCTGAGAGGCAGACCAGCTCTGCCAGTTCTCTGTCTGTGTGGCTTTAGCACCTGTGCCCTGGCCTCCCATCCTAGATGGCCAAATAAACAGTCCTTTCCCCCGAGGTTTGCTGCAAGCCTTAAGAAGATGACAGACAGGAAGCAAGGGGTGCAGGCCTGCCTAATCACCCTGGACCTCACTGGTCTTTGATTTTGCCTTCAGGTTTCCAAGAAGCCCTATAAATGCTGTCAATGAGCTCATCACGGACATAAGAGTCTTGTTTCTTCTGCTTTCTTCCTTGGGGCCTTTGCATATGCTGTACTGGGCCTCAAACACTGGCACCTCTCCTCCAGGCCCCACCTCGCCTGCCAGTTCATTCCCTTGGTCCTCGGCCTTGGTGGACCCACAGGGCTGAGTCAAGGGGCCCCTACTTCTTGGTTCCCGTAGGCTGGTAGCTTTGGGGAACAGGTAAGTGCCAGTCCCACGGAAGCAGGACCTCTTGGAGAGGTCAGAGGGAGGGTGGAGACCCTGATAAAGGGAAGAACATGCACCCATCTAAGGGGGCAGCCATCACACAGACCCCACCACTTCCTGCCTCAAGGGAGTGTGGCCAGGGAGACCTGAGTTTCTTCTCCTCCAAAATCAGTATCTGGATGTGTCGGTGGATGGATCCCAGTGTCCCTGCCATGTCAGCATATCTTCCCAAGACTCTTGGCGGGGAGCCCTTGTGTCTGGGTGCCAGGGTCTGCCATCTGCCCTCCAGATCCACTCTCCCTGGCCCCTAGGACAGCACCATCTCTTAAGATACCTCCAGCCTCTCTTGTCTCTATAAAGGGCCCCTTATGGAAGCCGCCTGGGTCATCTACCTTCAAGGAGACAGCTCTTCCCTGCTGGGACCCCCCATCTTCCCCAGAGCCACAGGACACCTCAAGGGCAGCTCAGACTCCGATTTGTTTCCAGATCCCCAGGGCCAAGCCTGACACACAGTAGGTAACTATTTGACAAATGGCTGGACAAGCGGGGTTCCTGCCCGGTGTCATTCTGCACTTGATTGAAACCGGAAGAAAATGGATCCTTGGGTAAAGCCGACAGTAGGTAGACGATAAAGACATAAATTAGCCAAGGCACACAGGCCCTTCCCTGAGATCATCAGTGAGGGGTGAGGACACTCTCTTGGTGTTCACAGGACTTGTGTTTTGCAAAGAGCTCTCAGGGGCTTTGTCTAAGGGGTGTTGAAGGGGTGGGAACTTCCCACACAGATAGGCTGTGCCAGGTGCCTGGGGGCAGCCGCAGCTGGTCTGCTTTGGTCTGCACCAAAGTTACCTGTGGGAGGTCTGATTACCCATATTATAAACAAGGAAACTGAGAGGTCCAAAGTTAGTAACTAGCACAAGGTCACCAAGCTGGTAACACAGCAAAACATAGTTTCAAGCCCAGATCTGCCTTCCCCAAACCCCATCTCCTCAGCCCCCTTGCTGCCAGGGTGGGGGCAGATTTTCTATACCTGACAAAGCAATGCCTACTGTCCTAGGCTGAGGATAGGACCTGGGAGCCAAGCTCCCTCCCCACCTGGCCAGCAGAGAGGAGCAGATACAGGGCTGAGTCTTGCAAAGGGGACCAGGATGGGAAGGAGGGCAGGTGACAAGAGGAAAAGTGAGGGCCCAACATCAGGGTCAGATGGCTCACAGCTCCCCTGGGGTATACACCTGCCTGTGTATGAGCAGACTCACAGCCCAGGATGGTAGGGGACACCTCCCCTCCTATCTCAGGGGTGAAATGGTTGTATCTCATCCCTGCATTCCCGGTGCCTGGCACAGGTGGGCACCTTCTCTCAGTCCTTCCTTCATTCGACACGTAACTACTGAGCACCTGCCATGGGTCAGACACTGTGCTAGGCACTGGGGGGCCCAAGATAGTGATGACAATGACAATGATAATGCCATGTATCCAGCACTGTTCTAAAAGCTTTAAGCTTGGCACCAGAGGGAGCAGTAATAAGGAGGGTGTCTGTGGTAAGGTTGTGAGAGAGAACAGCTCTTGGGAAGGCCTGCAACATCCTCAGAGGAAGGAGTGAGGCATAGCAAGGGTGTCAGCCACCAGCGTCCCCTCTGCTGAACCCCCTGACCAGCACCTGGCTGTAAATGGGGAACCCAGGCCCAGCACCTGTGCATGAGAGAGTGCCTGTCCCCAAGGAGGTGGAGAAGAGCCTGCCCAGGTACGTCTGTCCCCACTGGAGGAGGTGTTTACAAACAGGAATTGGCCCTAATTCATCTCTCCAGAGCCACGGAGCCCTTTTAATTAAAGCGGCTGCCCAGCTGTCTGTGGATGAGGAATGGCCCTCAGACCATGAGAGCAGCCCACATCTGTCTTGTTAGTGGCTGGGTGTCCAGGAGCTGCTTGTGCAGGATAAAAAGACTCCACCTGGGCCAAAGGAGCTGGACAGGAGAGGGATGAACAGCAGCCCCCAAACCTCGCTCCCTGCCAAGACAGCCTGGCCTACTCCTGGCTGCAGCCTCAGCCCTGGGGGAAATGAGGACCAGCTCAGCTCCTGCAGGTGTGGTCCCCTCCTAGCTAGACAGTGCTCCTCTGTGACCACCAGATGCTGGCCATGGGGAGTCTATACCAGAGAAGTCAGCCTTTGAGGGGCACCTGAGAGGAGCCCTGGGCTCGGGTTATAAGGAGGTCATCGACTCCTCTGAGACTCAGTTTCCCCTCTGTCACTTTGGGACAAGACTGTCCTGTCACAGGGTGTGGCTATGAGGGTCGGGTGGGGCAATATGGTGAAGCGCTTGAACTCTGATAAGATGGCCAGAGGTATATAGGAATTGCCATCTGTGATCAAACTTCTTCCTCAGAGTACCATGGCGCATCCTAAGTGAGTTCACAGACAGGAAGCATACAGCAGGCTTTCAACAAATGTCAGTGGAAATCAAATCCCACTGGCCCCCCTCAAGCAAAAACCTGTCCCACGACGTTATCACCCCAGGAGGAGCTCCTGGAAAAGGTAGGGCAGGATGATGGCATGAACGTCTCTGCAACTCTTTCTAGCAGGATAAAGGGGATGCTCATAGGAGCCCTGCAGGGGCTGGGATGAGAGCCTCAGTTTCCTCGTCTGTCACAGAGGAGCCTGCACTATCCTCTCTGTAGCCTTGGGAGGTAGGTATCATGTGTCACATATACACAGCCCTTCCTGAGCTCCTGGAAATCCTAGCAGTGGCTATCTTCTCCCCCAGGCCACCCTGGGCCACCCCTCATGTCTTCCTACAAAATCCCATGTCCCTTGCATTTGAGGCACCAACCACTCACGCTCTCCCCAGCCGTGTTTCTCATAGTATGGCCACAGGCAGATTCTGGGCCCTGCTCCTGACACACTGACTCAGCACCCAAGGAGCAGGCCCTGGAATCTGCATCACAGAACACCTCAAGCTGGGGGTTGAGAGCTGCAGCCCCACGTGAGCTGGGATCTGTCATCCATCACGGGGCCTGCTGTGAGCTGGAAAGCTGGCTGGAGTTCCAGGGGTTGTGCGGTTTAGACGGAAGCCCACAAAGTCCCCAAGTACCCACAGATTTAGGCTTCTTGGCCCCAGCTCTCTAAGGATAAAACCATGCCCTATCATAGCATTGCCTTGGATACCCTTCTGCAAAAGCCAAGGGTGACAGTTGCTGGGGTGGACACTTTCCTGCATCTGTCACTGCCAATTTGCATCAACGGCCAGTGTCAGACACCACCAGCAAGGGGGGTGGCTGGAGTCGCCCAGAGGGATGCTTTGCAGTCATAATTACTCTAGTAACACAGAAGACCCGAGTCCTGGTGAAACCTCCTCGTCTCAGCTGTGTGACCTTGGGCAAGTCACCTCACCTTGCAGAGATCAAAACACGGAAAGAAATGGAAAAATTCCACCAATCTAATCCTGATTAATTTATCTCCCAGACTGCCAGCCTCTTCTCTTTATTTTCTACTTTTCAGATTTTTCCATTTTGTAATTTGCTGATCGTGGGGATAATACTCGCTCACTGAAGAGAATCACAAAGTTTAAAAAAAAGTCTAAAGAAGCAGAAAAATTTACCCACAACCCCACTGCTCAGGAGGCAGCCTATGTACATTTTGTTATGTTTCCTCTCAGTCCTCTTCCTAAATACATCCTCCATGGCCAACAGTAAACTGTGTATAAACAATTATGTCACCTGCTTTTCCTACTTATCAGAAAATGCTTACACTATTATACTGCCCATAAAAGTTCTTCATAAACATCACTTTTAATTCTTCATAAACTTCAGGTAGATGTGCCATAATTTCTCCACCTGAATAGGCAAAATAGGGAATCTGTTGGGCTCCAACTTGTTTCTCTTACTAATAACCATTTGTATTTTAGCCAAAAACACATCATTTCTGGCCCCTTGCATTCCTTCTACATGCAAAGACCAGAAACCAGTCAATTGGCCAGGATTTGAGCTGGGTACAAAAGATTCAAAGCTAAAGAAGATCCTTAACTGTCCCCTTTCCTAGAACAGGGTCCTAGCACCTGTGAGATCCTTCTCCCCATGGAATGCCCAACTGCAACAGATGATGCTCCCATTTTCCTGGATGAAGAAACAGGCTCAGAGAGATCAAGTGCCCTGCCCCAGTTTGCACAGCTCACAGATGATGATACTGAGACTCTCACCATCTCTCCAACCCTAGTGCCTCAGTTGTCCTCATGCTGGTTTGCTGATTGTCACACCACCATGCTGGTACCACCCCAGGGGTAGCATCTACTACTTGAGACTTTCACTTGGCTGGATCCAGAACCTCTCTTGTCCCCTCACTATGGCCCTTTCTTCTCAGAAGAGGTGGACCCCAGTCCTGTGGATGACCCAATCTGAATATGCTTTCTGAGGTCACAGGACTTCAGCCAGCTTCTTCCGGCACAGCAGAGCAAAGACCTCCATAAAAACAACAGGAACACTGGTAAAACTGTCATGTCAACTTTCTGAATTCTGGAAGTTAACTGAAGACTTGCAAAAATCTAGGAAGTGTTTAAATAAGAAAACTGACTAAATCTCAGTAAGAAAAGAAAACTTTATGGTGTTTTAACTTGTCCTGGTCCCATGTCCCTGCCCCAGGTCCATGGTGACTTGAACACCTACACCTCAGCAATCATAACAGCTGTGAAAATAGCATCTTAGAGGCCACAGGAGTAGGTCTGGAGCTGCCCCCAAAACCCCAGAGAACTGGTACCATTTGACCTGTCTGGCATGTGACTTGAAAAGCTCCATCCCCATGGCTTGTCTGTATGTGACCTGCCAGAGCTTACTCAGAAACTCTACTGGACATTTGTAGAAAACTACCAGAGACAGTTTCTTCACATTGCAGCTACCCTAAGTGGCATCACCAGTGGGGACTACCAAGAGGCCAACCAGAGACTAAAAATGGAAAACTGAGATAGGAGGATTGTAGGTGAATTTGGAAAGCTGGGACATGCTCCTGGAAATCTGGAAGGCGTGTACAGTGCAGTGAGCTTGAGGTGGCCCTAAAAGCTCACCTCTGGGTACCACTAGGCTCTGCACAAGCAGGAAGTGAAGGCTAAGACAGAGTTGCCAGCTGCCCACCAAAACACTGAGTGTGTACCCCAACACGCCAATATTCCTTGGCAAAGGCTGGGCAATTTATTGGCTGAACACATTCAAGGACATCTCTGCCCAATCATCAGTTAACCACTAAACTAACCAAGCATCATACGTATGTTTGGAGCACTAAAAGAAACCATACCTGAAGAATTAAAGGAAAGTATGAGAACAATGGCTTACCAAATACGGATTATCAATAAAGAGATAGAAATCAAAAAAAGAAAATAAAGGAAATCCTGCCTTTTGCAACAACAATAGATAGACCTGGTGAAAATTATGCTAAGTGAAACCAGCCAGACACAGGAAGACAAATACACCATGATCTCACTTACATGTAGAATCTAAAGAGTCAAACTCACAGAAGCAGAGAATAGAATAACAGCTGCCGGGGCTGGGAGAGGGAGAATAAGGAGGTGATGGTCAAAGGGAATGAAGTTATAGCTGTACAAGATAAATAAGTTCTGGAGATCTACTATGCAACCTAGTGGCTACAGCTAACAAGACTGTGCTGCATACTTAAAATCTGCTGAGGGCAGATCTCACATTAGATACACACACATAATGATTATATTAAGAGGAGGGAGAAGACTGAGAGGTGATGAATATGTCTAAGGCCTGAGCCTAGTATAACCCTCCTGGCCACCTCCTCACTGGGCCTCTGACACCTCCTCCAGCCTCCTGCACACCCCTCCTTCCACCCCAGTGTCCAGTTGGACAGCATGTAAATGAAGAATTTGTGAGCAAAACAACACAAATCCAGATGCAGCACATTCCAAGTGCCAGCTGCTTTGTCTGGGGGGACTCCCTCCCTCAGCCTGCGACACCCCACGCCCCTTTCTTCAAAAGATTGGGTCCGGGGTCACCTCCTTAACCCCATTAGATTGGTTGGGGGTCCTCTCAGGGCTTCTGCAGGCCCCTCGCCCAACAGCATTGTGTCCTTAGCACAGAGTACTATACATTCTTCAGTACTGCCTGTTCTGGTCACGGACCCATGCCCCAAGCCACCTGGGGCTCCCCAGGACCTGTGTGTCCTATAATGATGAGCGTGCTGCCTGGCAGTGCTGGCCGAGGACAATTTTGGGGAGGGGTCCTGAATCCTTGGGGGCTATGAATAGAATTCAGGAGGGTCCAAGAACTTAGATGGGAAAAAACCCACGAACTTCATTTTCATCACCCTCAGGCTAAAATTTAGCATTTCCTGTCACTGCATCACCACCAGAAACAAGACACATGTTCCTAACACGTTCTGCAGCTGCAGATGTCCTGAGACATTGCAAATGTGCATCATCACCTGAGGCCCAATGTAGACTCCAGACCACCAGCAGCTCTCATTACTGAGTGCATCAGGTGGAAAGCACATTAGCCACTGAATCACATATTTTTAAAATTTTTCATACCTGCGTTTCAGTTATATTGTTTTTTCAGAAAGGACTAAATGAGATCACCAGGGCCTGGCACCAAGCAGGGGTTCAGCATGAGGCAGCAAGTTCTCTGTTCTCTCCCACCAAGGAGCCCTGAACTGGGACCTGCGCTTCAGGAGGTGGCAGCAGAAGCTGCAGTGGGGACCCCAGGCCTGGGCCACCTGCAGGAGGGCATGCAGCCAAGGTGTGGGATGGGCCACATGGGGCCTGGTAGGTTTCAGAGTGCTCAGTTATCAGACCAGGGAGTCTGGGCCTCATTGGAGGAGGTGGGGGCAATGAATAGCTGCAGTGATGAAGGTGAGGAGGAGGGCATGGCCCTGGCAGAGCACACCTGTCCCCCTGGCAGCTGTCACCTGGACAGGTCCACGGCTTCCCCTTCCAGAGCTCGAGTCTGACCACCCCCAGGATGCATGTGGTCTCAGGGACCTCTGCTCCTCCCTTGGTTCTCTGCTCAAAGCCTCAGCCTCACCCCTCCTGCAAGCCCTGGCTCACTGCCTCCCCCTCCAAGGTAAGCCCCCATGGTCATCCAGCCAGGGCACCTGCCCCTCTGCCCAACAGTTCTTCAGGGCAAGCTCTTCCCATACCTGACCTGACTCCAGCTCCCTGGGCCTGGGGTAGTGTTGGCCCAGACCCCCGCCCCATGAGGGTGGTGGGCGCAATCTCTACCCCTCCCATGACATCTGTGCTCAGGAACTGGTAGCTGCTGGTGAAATAACTGTGATCCTGATTTTACAACTGTTATTATCAGGAAGGGCCAGACCCATGTGAAATATTCTGCAATAAGAGCCTTTCAGGCACTATGGGATATAGGTACTATTATTATCCTTATTGTCCCTGTCTGACTGATGGAGAACAAACCAGCATCCCCAGCTTGCAGGTGGCAGAGTGGACATTCAAACCCAGACAGTCTGAACCTGACCCATAGCAAAATATGTGCTTAGCAGCCATGTACACGCCTGGCAGTAACCAAAGTCCCACAGAACAGCATTTATCCTTCCAGCGGGGCTCCCATTTCTCCTACTCCATTATCTGATTCCATTCCGTTCTGTTTCATTTTTCAATATTCTAGCTGTGACCGACTAACTCAATTTCATGACCCATTAATGGATCACAGCCCACAGTTTAGACCATATCGCAGGGAAGGGTTTTTCAGCCAGAAGCAATTCGGGGTGGGCTCTGGAGTGAGTGGGCTTGCAACACGAAGGTGGGTTATGAGGGTCAGGCTCACACCCCTAAAGTGGGTATCATTATCCCCAGTTCAAAGACAGGGAAACAGGCTCGGGAGACTGGCTTGGTGGCCCTGGGTAGCACAGGTGGTTTCATAGCCAGCCCCCGGGTGCCCCGCCCTGTGCTCCTCCACTCCTCTCAGGCTGCTGCAATCCCAGCATGCCTTGCAGCAGTGCCCACTCAGGCGCTGACCAGCTGCAAAGCCGGACAGCAATCCAGGCCTCAGGGCCACCTCCATGGGGCCAGTGCGCCTCTGCCAAGAGCCCTGCCTCCCCCACCAGAGCTGTCTCCGCCCAGCTCCAAAGGCCACTGCCATCTCTGATCTATTTGTGCCTCTCCCACCCACAGTGCAGACAGACACAGCCCACCAGCCAGGCCCCCAGAGGTTACTTCCAGGCAGGCAGAGGCTACAGAAGCAGGAGGCTGCTTCCCTCTCTACACTGCACAGGTTTTTGTTGTCTCAGAGCTAAGAATGCAGCCTGGGAACCATGGACCTCAGCCCTTTCCAGCAGGGTCTCCCACCAAGCACTTCAGGGGACAGGGGCATAGGGTGGCGTTCCTCAGATGCCACGGGACTTGAGGCAGGTGGAAGACTCAAGGAAGATCTTGGGCATCTCAGCTTCTTGGGCCTTCAGCCATCCCACCCACAATAAGGGGTCAGGAGCCCTTCACCATCCTTCCAAAGGCACACATGACTCAAGGGTTCGGTTCTGGAGGACAGGACTGCCCGCCCACACACAAGAATAGGGGCCTTCAGGGTCCAGGCTGGGAGGCTGGCACCGCAGGCAGTGGAAGAGCAGGACCCTCCCAGCCCTGGGCTTTCCTGTCAATCAAGGCCTGTACCACCGCCCCGCAGGATTGTCAAAAGCTCTATAAGCGAAGGCATCTTGAAAACATCAAGCCTGACGAAAGGCCCAGAACAGATGTGGGGTAGAAGTCAGCCCCTGCCCTCCTGCCCACCCCCACTCTGGAACCCTGGACCTGTCACCAGCAGCCTGGCATATGTGTGTCTGGGGGACAGCTTCAGCCAGAACTCTCTCACGTCACAAGGAGCCAATCAGCCATCCATCTTGAGCACCTGCCCTGCTCACGGCCCAAGGGCGGGGACAGCAGGAATCTGCCACTGCCAAGGGTCCTCACACCTCCTCCTACCTGCTCCCCCGGCCCCTGACCCCCAAGGCAGTGAGAGGGAGCTTCCCAAGCCTCAGACCAGATGCTGCCCTGCCCCTGCTGGAACCTCCCAAAGACTCCCCCAATGCTGAGATGGCACCCACTTCCTCAAGCCAGTGCCCTAGTTCCTTCCCAGTTCTTTCCATGCCCCGCACCCCCACATGCTCAGACCATCCCTGGGAATTCTCACTGCTGCACAGAGCCCACTCCCTGCCATCCCTCGGCCCCTTGCCCTGAGACTCACACTTTCCCAGGATCCTTGCCTCTCTGCTGCTCGGACTAGAACTGCACCCAGTGTTCAAGGCCTGGGATGGATGTCACCTCCCCTGGGAAGCCCTGCCTGAACCTAGCAAGCAGGAGGAGCCATGGGGCGGCTCCTGCTGGAAAACCGCACCCCCCTTTCTGCAGCTCTGGAGCACACCGAGCCACCTTCCCCTCCATGCCATGTGCTGCTTGGGCTCCAAGCCCAAGACTGACAATAGACATTTTGCCAAATTGATCCATTTCTGAGTCTCTTCCAGTGTCCTATAGAGAAGACAGGTGAATGGGCAAATGACCAGCAGCCCAGTGGCCACTGAATGTTGGTAAATAAGCAGGACAGAG